>JAPYZD010000226.1:0-65255 GCA_030522725.1 Ichneumoninae sp. B BG-2022a | reverse complement strand
TGCTGCAGCAAAAATGTTTCTTGCTGCAGCAAAAATGTTTCTTGCTGCAGCAAAAATGTTTCTTGCTGCAGCAAAAATGTTTCTTGCTGCAGCAAAAATATTTTGTACTCCCTACATTAAGTAGTTAACTGAGTTACGATAACAAAACTCTTGCTGTTCCAACAATTAATTTTTTCTCCGTGTACGTCGCCTCCGCGACGTTATCACTTAGCGAGAAATAAATAGGTTTACTTCTTCCATTAGACTCTCGCACAAGGCGGTCACAACCGAAGGTCGTCCCAACCTTGACTGCCACGGCTCAACCTTCCAATCAGCACTAAAAAAAAAACTTAAAAAAAACATTTAAAAGATAAATTAAAGAACAGCTAATAGCAGAGTAGTATCGACTGCGGCTGCGAGTCTTTCGCAATAGCATGTTTCTCCAAATTGCATCCTTCGAATAGCACTACCAGCGCGAGCTAACCAAATTACTTTGGTGGTCACGTGGTTTGAGTCACATGCATCACCCGTCATCTTCTTCTTAGCGTCACAGCGGATCGCCGCGCTGTGACGTCTACCGAGTAATTGTCTCTGGCGATATGTAGTAACGGCTCCGACTGAATTATACCACGAGCGAGATGAAAGTGTGGTAGTTCACTACCGGCGAGCTGTCAACTTTGGCTCAGTTGAATCTTATCGTGCCGGCTGCACGCATCTCGCCGCGAGATCGTACACAGTAAAAAGTAATTTCGTGAAATCGGAATGCAAAATTTCGTAAACACAATTTTGTTAAATAAGTAAAAAAAAATCATTTGTCACTTATTTAATTATACGAATGTCACAGGGAAACAAAAGGACAGGTTGTCCTTTTGTTTCCCTGTGATTTGTCACTGTCATTGACAATTTTAGTTTGTACTTTTGTTTGTAAAACTAGAAAAAGGGCACATAAAAAATGGTGGACATTTGTGGAGAATAATTTGTTGTAAAACTTATTGTAAAATGACAAACATTTTTTACTGTGCACGCTCATCTTTCATTTTTCTAACGTCGACATTGTCGTGACCGAAAAAAAAAAAAATGAAAAGAAAATCATTATTTGTGACGTCTAGCGAGTAATTGTCTCTGGCGATATGTAGTAACGGCTCGGACTGAATTATACCACGAGCGAGATGAAAGTGTGGTAGTTCACTACCGGCGAGGTCTCAACTTTGGCTCAGTTGAATCTTATCGTGCCGGCTGCACACATCTCGCCGCGAGATCGTACGCTCGGCTCTGACTTCACCTTCGCGATTGTCGCGATCGAAAAAAAAAAAAAAATCGCTGTTCAAGATCAAAGTACGAAACTCGCTATCGAAGTCGTTCGGATATTGTCTCCGTCGATGATCTGTCTGCGGAGCGTCGATACCTTGAACCGTGCACTGATAAAAATAAACCGATAATCAAAGGTGCGCGGATGTGCGCGTCCGACATTAACGAGTGTGAACGGCGAACGATAACAGCGATTCGTACTGGATATTTCGTAATCTCGAGAAGTCGGGATCGAAGTATCGAACGATTTTGGACGAATTGTGGTAACGAGGGAAAGCGTATTTCACTTAATTACTCGAGTAAATTCTGTACAGGTTGAGATTGTAAAAAAAATGGTAGTCGGAGACTAAAAGAAAAATTGTAAATTTAATATACCGGACTAGAAATTAACTGGAACTGGTATACTGAATTTTATACATGGAACTGGTTTGCTAAATTGTATGCATAGTTGCGATGAAAAAGTAACGTACAGTGTATTAAGAAATCTAGAAATACTTCGCGTGAAATAATTTACATTAATTCTATTGTAAACGTCCATTAAATTTAATGTACGATTGTGATTAAAAATTAACATATTTGTTCATTGAAAAATTAATCTAAATTATAAAAAATGAAGTACTTTTACAGTAAAATCAAAGTAGACTATTAAAAATACTATTTTCAATGTTTTTAATACACCGAACATTAATTTTTCCTCACAATTGTACATTAAATTTAGTAAATCAGTTTCGCATAAAAACTTTCAGTGCAATTTTGTTTACAGTGTAAAAAACGTCCTCCGATCGAAACCAACCGTACGCGTACGCGGAACATTCTAGGAGGCAGTAATGTCGAACAGTTATATCGCTGCCCGTTCGGTTTCGCCTCGATGTCTCCCAAATAAAAATTAATTATCGCAAAAATGATACTTTCCGCAGGAAAAACGAAAAGGATTAGAAAAGCCCGGAAATCCCGGACCTGTCCAGAGAAACTAAACCCGCTCTAGCGACACCTGACAACGTAATTGATTTTATTCGTCGCCAAATAAACAAATCGAACGGATAATTAAATATAGGTTTCTACCGATAATCTTCAACCTCGGCTTACAATATTCCTATCAATTTGGATCATCGTAGTCACTATTTTCTCAGAAAAAAAAATACGCTATCAGCTCGGGAATTGCGGGATTGGATTAAATGCCCGTTCGCCGTCGTCGTCGTCGTTTTCCAAGCAGCGCAGCAACGCGCAGCGGCTATCGATATCGATAGCGTATTAGAGATATCTCCCAGCTGCGCGCGGACGTATCGTCGGGTTTCATCGGTAACCTGGCGGATTTCTCGGTAGTCGTCGCGGGAAAACGGAGATACCGGATTGGAGCTGCGATTTCGTGTGGAGCGCGTTTGTTGCATCCGCGTGCTCGGGCATCGTGGGGAGTTCGTGCTCTCCTCTCGCCAGTTCAATGTCAACGTACATCCTGAAAAGCAACCTCGACAGTCACGACATTAGTTCACCAAATCCACTTCGCACGACACGACGTCAATTTCGGGCGCGATAATTGTGCCGTTCGCAACTTGGAGCCAAAAGTTCGTCGACCCCGAGGGAACATTTTCGCTTGCACCGATGAACGAAGCACAAATGAAAATGGTTGTCCCTCCCAGCGTCGGGATTTTGGTGGCGGGCATCGCTTCGGGAATTTGCTTTCTTCTCATCGGGAGCTTCCGCAAAGGGTACGTATCGAGAATTTTAACGAGCGGGTGCAAATGGAAGGAAAATCTTTGGAGATTTTGAAGATTTGCTGAAATTTTTATTATCGCGCGGAAAGGATCGTTTGTGAGAAAGTGTTTTTGGTAGTTTTTAGTTTTTTTGAAGATTTGCTGAAATTTTGATTATCGATCGGAAAGGATCGTCTGTGAGAAAGTGTTTTTGGGAGTTTTTTTGTTTTTCTGAAGATTTGCTGAAATTTTGATTATCGATCGGAAAGGATCGTCTGTGAGAAAGTGTTTTTGGTAGATTTTAGTTTTCTCCATCGATCGGGCCACTAAGACTTCAAACATTTGAGTCAACTGAGGCGGATTGGATTGAAAGAGTTCCTAGGCAATTTAGAAAGAAAAGTTTAACTATGAATTTTCGGAAAGATGTCTTCGCCGATATATCAACGGCATATTTTGGACAATTTTTAAAACGTAATAGTTGCATCATATACAATAATTTTTAATCATAGTAAAGCGCAGGTACTTGCTAATAGTAAACACGCGCAGCCGCGCGGTTCATGAAAATTTTAACGAACGGGTGCAAATGGAAGGAAAAACTTTGGACGTTTTGAAGATTTGCTGAAATTTGGTTAGTCTTTTTGCATATCGTTATCTTTTTGCGTATCGTTAGATTTTAGTTTTCTCCATCGAACGGGCCACTAAGACTTCTAACATTTGTTTTAACAGAGGCGGATTGGATTCAAAGAGTTCCTAGGCAATTTAGAAAGAAAAGTTTAACAATGCATTTTCGGAAAAATGTCTTCGTCGATTTATCAACGGCATATTTTGGGCAATTTTTAAAACGTTATATTTGCATCGTATACAATAATGTTTAATCATGGTGAAGCGCAGCGACTTGCGAATAGTAAACACGCAGAATTACGCGCTTCACAAGAATTTGATCGAACGCATGCAAATGCCAATAAAAAAATTGTTCATTTTCAAAATTTGATGAAACTTCCTCACTTTTTTTTATTCGCGAAAAAATTCAGTTGCGACGAAGTGATCGATCATTAATCGAGTCACTGAGACTTCAGAAATTGTTTGTACACTTTTGGATGGAAAAACTAGGTAGAACCAAGGCTGACTGAATTCAAAGAGTTCCCTATTAATCTATAAAGAAAAGTACAAAAATAAATTTACAAAAAAATTTTCTTGGCTATATTTTTCGGTAATCTTTTTTTAAACTAAAATTTTCATCGAATGCGATAATTTGTAATCATAGTAATCGGCAGCGACTCGCGAATAGTGAGCGAGCTGCGTCGCGCGCACCGCGGGAATTTTAATCAACGACTGTCCGCACGAAAGTGAGACTGTTTCGATATTCGTGCACGCTATCGATAGTGACCCATTTGAATATTAATTCGCACCGGTTTCTCAGGAGTCCGGCGGAGCGACTACCGGCGACGATCGGGGACCGTGTGCTTGTCGGTCTCTCGGCATGAGAAAAGAAACTCCTGAATTTCAACTTTCCACTGTATCGGCCGGGAGCCGGTTCTTTGCCGGTAGTCGAATATTTCATTGATCTCTCTGTGGTGCATTTATGAATAACTCTCGGGGACACCGTTAATTCGTCATCGTTCAACTCTCTCACGGCGCCAAACACTATCGTGGTGACTTATCGGAAATGCGACTTTTACACATTATACACTTCCGACAAAATTCGACCATGACATTCTCAACTTTCTCTCATACCGCACCTGTCGATCAACTTTGCAACGTGTCTTATGAAAATGACACAAGAGTTGTTGCAATTTTTTTAGGATAGAGGGGGACGTTAAATTGACGAGAAATATATTTCTGTATTTCTGTATATATTTCTGCAATAAATAGCGAGCCGAAAAAAAAATCAACTGCATCGGCCCGCAGTCGAATATTTCATTGCCCTTTCTGTCGGTCATTTATAAATAAATTTTGGAGAGATCGTTGATTTGACATCGGTCAACTCTCTCACGGCACCAAACACTATCGTGGTGGCGTATCGGAAATGCAACTTTTACACATTATACTTCCGACAAAATTCGACCGTGATATTCGGAACTTTCTCTCATATCATACCTGTCGATTAACTTTGCAACGTGTCTTATGAAAAAGACACAAGAGTTGTTGCAATTTTTTTGGGATAGAGGGGGACGTTAAATTAACGAGAAATATACTTCTGCTTTGAAATCAATAAATAGCGAGCAAAAAAAATGAACTGTATCGGTCCAGAGTCGAATATTTCATTGCCCTTTCCGTCGGTCATTTATGAATAAATTTTGGAGAGATTGTTAATTTGTCATCGTTCAACTCTCTCACAGCTGCAAACACTATCGTGGTGACTTATCGGAAATGTGACTTTAGACACATACACTTCCGACAAAATTCGACGGTGATATTCGGAACTTTCATATCGCACTTGTTGATCAACTTTGCAACGGGTCTTGTGGAATTGACGCAAGAGTTTTTGCAATTTTGTTTCAGGATAGAGGGGGGCGTTAAATTGACGAGAAATATACTTCTGCATTAGAATCAATAACTAGCGAACCGCAAAAAAAAAAAAAAACATCAACTATATCGGTCCGGAGTCGAATATTTCATTGCTCTTTCTGTCGGTCATTTATGAATGAATCTTGGAGAGATCGTTAATTTGTCATCGTTCAACTTTCTTACGGTTGCAGACTCTATCGTGGTGACGTATCGGAAATGCGACTTTTACACTTCCGACAAAATTCGACCGTGACATTCGGAACTTTCTCTCATGACGAACCAGTTTATCAACTTTTCAACATATTTTTTGGAATTGACACACGAGTTGTTGCAATGTTGTTCTAGGGTCGAGGAGGGATTAAATTCACAATAAATATACTTCTGCAAGTGAAAAAAATTGAAAAAAAAATTCCACTGTATCGGCCATGAGCCGATTCTTCGCCGGTTGTCGAATATTTCACTGATCTCTCTGTCGACCATTTATCAATAAGTCTCGCGGACACCGTTAATTTTTATACTATTGCCACGGCTTATCGGAAACGCGACTTTTACACACTGTGCACTTCCGACAAAATTCGACCGCGACGTTCTGAACTTTCTCTCATATCGCATCCGTTTATCAACATATCTTATCGAATTGACACACGAGTTGCTACAATGTTGTTCTAGCGAGGACTGCAGGGGGAGGGGGGAGGGGCGAGGGGAGGGGAAATAAATTTACGACGAATATAACTCTGCACAATTTAATCAATAACGCGAATATAACTTATTATAGTTAACAAGAGGCTGAGAAATGCATGCAAAGAAAAATGACTGCAAATCAACGTAATAAATATAAAAATTGACTACGTAGTAGGCCATATACTGAATTCGCGTGACGGTCATACAGTGTTATGTAACTTTTTCCTAGTCGCGAAACACTGCCGTGTATCGACTAGAAAATCTTTTTTTTTATTATTGTTTCGTTTTTTGAACAATATAAAATCGAGCTTATTTAACTACCTTGGAGCCTCTGAGAGACGACCGATGACGCACGGGTGTGAGACGGGTGGTATCGGCGAGGGGCAGTCAGTATAGGAAATCATTCCCTAAACAGTAAAAAATAATCCCATAAAAGCGGAATACACAGTTTTGTAAAAATAATTTTGTTAACTAAAAAAATAATTTTGTCCAAGTTTGAAAACGCAAACCTGCCCTTTTATTTCCCGTGCCATTAACAACTTTAGTTTGTCCTTTGTTCGTAAAACGGGAGCCGGATGGTGCGATTGAAAAAGTAACAAATAAACAAATTGTGGACGGTTGTGGACGATAAGTTGTAAAAAGTACAAACTCGTTTTTACGGTCCAACTTTAAAAACCCAAAATTACGTTGATAAAAACATATAAGCAGTAAAATTGAATTGAATTTACACTTTTCAGGTTTGAACTATGATTCAGGTTTGAATATACAAACCCAAACGTGTAACTTTAAAAACCCAAAATTACTTTGATAAAAAAAAATAGTGAAATATAGAGAGATCGTAAATTTTTTAAAGGCGCGAATTGAATTTACAGTTTTTAGAGTCGCTCGCGTTGCTGAGGCATTTTCACGGGCCATTAACTGAGATTAAGCTATAACATTCTCGGATGAACCGGGAACAGCTTTCGTAGCGAATTCGCGAGGCTCTCTTTAACCCCAAGTGAAGTAGGGTAAAGCATTATGCGGAGAGTTCTCACCGAAGTAATTTCTCTCGGTTAATAACAAACCCAAGATTCTTATCCCCTCGCGGGGAGATTGCAGATACGCACCCGACAAGCTTGCATTGTCTCGGCTCGCATTTAGTCCATGCGGAGAACTAAAAAAAATAAGATCATTTCGTCTCTCGGTGTAGTCAGCGAGATGTTGCAGCCCCGAAGCAACTACGTATCTAATGAGTATGGGAAAGGCCGAATGACACGACAATGGCTCCCGCACTTCCCTGTTTCACACCTCTTACGTGCAATTCAGTTCAACACTCGGTACAATGCTCCAGATGTTGTATTGTCAAAAAATCCGTGGGAAAAATCATATCTTTAGCTTATCAGCGGTAATTCAACGCGGTGATGAAAAAGCTCTTCAACACCGTATTAATCAACGCACGGATTGAAAATTGAAAATTATGAGTTTCACCTTAAGACCAAGGGAAACACTTTTCTGGCCTTCCAATCCGGACTCTTTTGATATCCAAAACTGCACACAATACAATTTTTCTATAATTTTACAAAAATGTTGTGAATTTTACAAAAATGTTGTAAATTTTACAAAAATGGTGTCAATTTTATAAAAATGTTGTCAATTTTATAAAAATGTTGTCAATTTTATAAAAATGTTGTCAATTTTACAAAAATGTTGTCCATTTTACAAAAATGTTGTCCATTTTACAAAAATGTTGCCCATTTTACAAAAGTGTTGTCCAGTTAACTAATATTTTTATAAAATGAACGAGAAAATAATTGTGGACGTTTGTAGACAAAAAATTTGTTACAAGTACAAATCTATTTTACTGTGTAATCGCCTTTTTTCACGGGAAAGGCCGAATGACACGACAATGGCTCACGCACTTCCGTGTTTCACACCTCTTATGCGTAATAAAATGGACAACATTTTTTCGTTGATTTTTTTTTTTTTTTTATAGAACAAAAATCAACGATTCCTTAAAAATCTGAAAAAATTTATACGTATTCAGAAAAATAACCGAATCATTTTCATTAAAAAAAAGTTTTTGTAGTAATTTGTGGTAATTTGTTAAGCAATTCTTTTTTTGATGAATTGGTTAATATCATTTTGCAATTATTATTATGCAAAATTAATCTTCTCAGTACCTTTAGTATACATGCTTTTTTCACATTTTTACACCATCAAGAAGTACTTGCAATTTTCTCTTATTGTTGGCGAATTTATGCGAAGTCAGCGCGCAGCGAGACTCCCTCCTTAAAAACAGAAGCGACTCCAAACTTCGCTCCGCCGTTGAAAACTCGGCTAGTTCCGTTTAGCGGATCCGTCACACGGACACATACTCGCATTCGACGTTGAGCGAATGCCGACCGGAAGTGCCCACCGGTTGTTAGTCATGCGTGTGCCGCGATCGCGGAGTTCAATAACTCTTCCTCTCGGAATTAGGATGCGACGTGGGCCTCGTCGCGCGCAAGTCGCGCTGGTCTTTAACGGCGAAACGTCATTGCACAATGGAATCTATCAAACCATATCGAACAATGGCATCCAACGGTGGGCAGTGGACACGAGGGAAGTGCCGGAAGTACAGTGTAGGCGCCGTAAAGGACCGGAGGGGGGTCCAACCACGCTGAACAGCTTTCATTGCTGAAATGGTTGTTGTCGCGGATAGTTACGTGCGTCGCGCCGCGCAACACGGTCATCCTCAATTATCCACCTCGATAATTAATCGCGCAATAAAATTCAATGCCACCAACAACTCGCCCAACGATCTAAAATTCGCAAAGTGTGGCAAATAAAAACAAAAACATTCTCACAAAAATTTTGTTGAATTTTTCTATCGGGAAAAAAGTGTCGCGAGGGATTTTAAATTTTTTTTGGTGAAAGCTCGATTCTTCATGAAACCGGGAGAGGTGAAGAGAGTCGTAAAAATTTTCTTGCTGCGCACGCTGCTCTGCCGGAGCCAGGAGAAACGGTGAGGGACGAGCTTGGGAAACGCTGTTTTAGTTCGCTATTTTTTTTACGGAGCGACCGGAGTTTGCTCGCGCTAAGAGACTCTAATTGTGGCGATTCGAGAGGTGTCGAAACCACCTGTGCTCCGCGACCGACCTCACCGCGCATCGCGAGCCAACGACGCGGCATATTTTAACCTTAATTTTGTTTTTTCGTTGACCAGTCGGAAGGACAATACAAGCGGCTCGGTATTAAAATAAGCACTCTAACAATTGAATTGAACTAACACTTATTTCTATGAATTAACCAGTGCACGAGGCTGCCGATAATATTGGGAACGCCCGCGTCTCCTTGATGTGAAACGTGGCAATAAAGCTCTCTCGGATTCCGTCATGCGAATGTGTAATTTTTATTGACCCACATTGCAACGCAGGCCAACATTATTGTGCGCGTATTGTAATTTTTAATACACCCTGTTGTAACGGCGCAATAGAGTAGAAGCCCGAACGAACGCATGCAATATATACAATAATACGATTGCCAGTCCGAATGTTATTTTTTATTTTGTTTTATATATATAGACGGGCAAAGGCCTCTTTGTAGAAAATTTACAGTAGTGAGTGGGAGGGATTACAATGGTAATCACTGTAGTATAATCGAGAAAGGGGTGTCGAATTTATTTTTATTTTTTAAAAATTCAGAGGTAAAAAACACTTAAAACTCTCTCGGATTCCTTCATGCGAATGTGTAATTTTTATTGACCCATATTGCAACGCAGGCCAAGATTATTGTGCGCGTATTGTAATTTTTAATACACCCTGTTGTAACGGCGCGATAGAGTCGAAGATCGAACGAGCGCATGCAATAATACAATTGCCATTCCCTTCTGACAAGACCGAGTGTAATTTTTATTTTGTTTTACTTATGTAAACGGGCAAAAGCCTTTTTGCAATGTAGGAATTTTGGAATGTTGGAGAAAAAAATCAGAGGAGAAAATGGGGAAGTCGACTTGGCGCGAAACTCCCCATTATCGCGCATATCATAATTTCTAATATACTCTGTTGTAACAGCACGATACAGTCGAAGCACGGCTGCGCGCATTAATACGATTGCCATTCCGCTCCGATCATTCCCAATGGTATTTTACATTGAAGGCTTTAAATATTGGGCGGTTTGCCAAATTTCCATTGCGGCAGTATTAGAGAAAAATTCGGAGGTGAAAATTGACACTACGCGAAAAATGCGGAAGTCGACTCAACGCAAAACGTCCCATCGATAACGTGGCCGTAAAGACAAGTCTGTAAATCATCTCCATATATGAAGTTATTTTGTAAAACAGACTGCTAATTCGAGATAAATAATTCGAACAACGTGTAGTCGACGAGGCGCTTGCGTTTATCGTGTATGCAATACACGACATATCTCTGTTCCCCCATTTGTTTTATCCTGCTGCAGTTAAGTTTCTTTCGTGTACGTCGATCCCAACGAGCGCAGTTTGCGCCACAAACACGATAGTTCGATAGTTTCGCTGCTCGCCAGTATCACAAATATTGCTCGTTAAAACGGTAAAAAAAATTACTATAATGTCTATAATTTATTTACCGACGTCAAAATTTTGAACTAACTTCCCCGAAACGATAATCTTGTATACACTGTAAAAAAATGTTGTTAGAAAATTAATCTGCAATATTGGAAACGTTTTTACATAAACTGTTTCTGAAATTGCAAACGCGTGTGCGTTGCAATTTTACAGTACATTTTTATTTTTAATGAATATTTTTGTGAATTTCAGGCAAAATCTGATATTTATATTTTACAAAAAAAGTACATTAATGTTCAATTAATTTACTTTTTTTTGTAAAATAAAAATAAAGTAATGTAAGCAAATTTCAATTACCAGCACATTAAATTTCCAATTTATTTTTACAGTGAACCGCCGTTTAGTCAGCCTTTTTTTTTATCGTTTCAAGTTTTTATGTTAAATTTTTTTGTGCGTCATGCGCGTGCGCCAACTTTGCAGGTTCGCGCGACACCGCCTCGGAAGACATTGCAGTGTGTAACGGTGAAGCGGTCTGACAAAGCCGCAATCGAGAATTGCACAGTTATTGTTATGTAAATGGATTACAGTGCAGCGCATAGAGTTATGAAATTTCGTAAGCGCTTCTATCTCTCACAGCGCTTCGGCACAGGTGCAGGGAAGTAGGGAAACGGGTGAGCACGCGGTTCCGGTACAGTACAGCACAGGTGTCGCTTAAACAACGTCTGCCGAGAAGCTGGTCGCGTTCGGCAGGTATAACTGTACATGTTTGCCAAACGAGCTTTAAACCTGTTCGACCACTGACGTTGCAAGACGTTTTTATTCATTTTTTTTTGTTCTAATTCCCCATCGCTAAAATTTAAACAGCCTTGAAGCAATCCACGTGATTGTAATCCACTGTAAAAAAAATTGTAAATGTAACCGGATTGGATGTTTTAATGCAAAAACTGGTCCATTAAATTCAACGTACAATTTTGATGAAAGATTAATATACTTTTATAGTGAAATTAAAGTGAATTATTGGAATAATAGTAGTTTTATAGTAAATTATTAAAAGTAAAGTTTTTCCAAAGTTTGAAACGTACTCTACATTAATTTTTCATCACAATCGTACACGAAATTTGATACCCAAATTTACGCATAAAACTTTCAGCACCGTACGTTAAATTTCCCACGAATTTTATTCACAGTCTAAACACGCCGCTCAACAAAGTTCACCGTCGCAAACAGCCAAAAATTCCCAAAAAAAAATCCCATATCAAAAATAAATGAACCCAAAGGCCTCAATCGTAGAGTCGGTCGGTTCATCGACCGCGCAGCATCAGTGAATGTCTGCAACGCGTAAATGTTGCACGTTGCAAATGTTGCACTGCCGTCGAAATACATCTGTGCCCGCGGCTGAAGGCTCGTTCGAAATTCAGTGAAAGTTCATATAAAGCTGTTCGCGCAAAAAGGGGGGCCGTCGAGTGATTGGGGAGTCTCGGTGCAGGGGACGGTGGGGGGTTCGGTTGGTGTTGTGTGTGACATAACACGAGGTCCTCCACTCACGATTGTGCGCTTCGGTTGTTCTGGCCCGTTCCCTCTTTGGCTCGTTGCACTCCGTCCAGCCGGCCGCCGTTCCCTCGAAATTGTCAATAGCGACACCGTTACATTGTCTCGAACGTTACATCTGTATCGAGCGCGGTTTGTCTCCTACCATCGGGTTCGTCTCCCTAAGTTTCGCCTCGCTTGTTTGCGTCGTCTCTCCCTTTCCGCCTCCTTCCGTCTTCTGCACTGTCACTTTCGAACGGTCAGTCGGACACAAAGGCACCGGGCGACACCAGAAACAGCGCCAGCATCGGCGGCGCTGGTACCGCAATCGCTGCAACTAGACCGCGTCGATCGATGTCTTGAACCGCCGAGGATCACCGAGAAACGACCAAGTTCCAGAATGAGGAGAGCCCACCATCACCGCGGTTCCGGTTGGTCCTGCCGGCTTGGGACGATCGTGGAGAGCCGAAGATAGTGAAACATTTGAAACATGATTGAGGCGACCGGCGAGTTCGCCAAGTGAAGGACAACCATCAGCAACCGGATGGCCAGCGTGCGTTCTACCAGACCGGAAACTCGCATGGTTGAACCTACGCGCGGTGCCTGCTGATTTTGCGCGAGGCGGGAGACTGCGGACGTGCAATCGGGAGTCGGTCGAAAGTGGACGAGAACCGTTCGGGACCAAAGTGGACGATCCGCGAGGATTCGGTTGGGTCATTGGAACAGTTTTCGGAGAGTGGAAGATCACTGCAGAACTCTGAGGAACGAAAGACGCGACACTAAAGAACACTGTGGACGTGCAATCCGGAATCCGTCGAAAGTGGATAAAGATCATTAGGGACCAAAGTGGCCGATCTGAGTGGATTCGATTGGGTCTTTGGTCCAGTTTTCAGAGAGTGTAAGATCACTGGACAACTCTGAGGGACAAAAGACGCGATACTAAAAGTGGCTGCGGTCGTGCAATCCAGAATCGGTTGAAAGTGGACGAGAACCATTAGGGACCAAAGTGGCCGATCTGAGTGGATTCGATTGGGTCCTTGGTCCGGTTGACAGAGAGTGGAAGATCGCTGGACAACTCCGAGGAACAAAAGACGCCACGGCTGAAGGACGATCATACTTCTGGGCAAAAAACGGTTTTGGGAGACACAAGGAGACCCGTCGGTGTCCTGGTGTATGTGTTCGCCATCGCGCAAGCCGCATGCCTCCTTAATCGCGTGCCGGATTGTGCAATAGCGACTATGCCGTTGGATCGCCGCGAGGGAAAGTTGCCTCACCGTCTGGAGCGCTCGAGAACCCGCGAACTCACCCGATAGCCCCGCAATTCGTGCGATTCGCGTAAGAGTTAATTCGTAATACAGCGGATTCGGAGAGTTCGCCAACGAGGAACGCACGGCGTCAACGGTGTCCCGAAGCGCCGTTACGGTGTTGTGGCAGAGAACTGTCGATGTCGCAATGATTGACGTGGAAAATCTTGGAACGACAGTGCCATTTATGCTTTTACCGATCAATGAAGTTTGGCACCGACGGGACTAAACGCGGAATTACTTGACGACCCAACGAAAATCACGATAATCTTCGCTGGTGAAGATGATGTCGTTTTTGCCCAATCTCGGGTCGACTACGATGCTGGAGGGCGACTCGACCAATTACGGCCAAGAGCATTACAATATGGCGACTTTCATGGTGTTCTTCCTGCTGATCACCATCGAGGTCGTGGTCGTCAAGGTTGTGACCTTCGAGATGGAGAGGAACGACGACAGCCATCCGGAAGAGGAAGGGGCGGTCGCCAGATTCTTCGACTGGGACGACTGACAAAGTCCTGTCAACGATCGGCGATACGTCGAACAAACCTGACGAGGACCTTCCAAGAGGGCGCTGGATCATACCGATTGGAGAGTTCTTTGCCAGGCGAAGACGCCGAGAAACCTACGAATACTCGAAGGAGGCGAAAAATGTTTTGTGACGAAATTGGCATTAATTCTTCGTGAAATTGATTTTTTTTTTCTACAAACGCGCAGAATGTAATATTTTGTAAATAAAAGTTGGGCGAGGCTTTATGTGTGCAATTGCGGTTGAGGACTCATTTGCCGGACGATCCTGCGAGAAACAGGACATTTTTTTTGTCTACGAACGTCCAGAATTCCCTTGTTAATTTTACCAAAAAATGTTGTCCACTTTTTAACAAAAAACTGGTTTTTAATTTTACAAAATGTTTTTATGTGCAATTAACGATAAAATAATTGGACATTTGTGTGCAAAAAAAATGTTGAATGTACAAGTCTTTTTTACTGTGTGCTCGTACTTTTTTTCCTACATCCAGAACTCTTTAAGGAGGGAGTCTCGTTGACTTCGCATAAGTTCGACAACAATAAGAGAAAATTGCAAGTACTTCTTGATAGTGTAATAATCTGAAAAAAATCATGTATACTAAAGCTACTGAGAAGATTAATTTTGCATAATAATAATTGCAAAATGTTATTAACAAATTCAACAAAAAATTAATTGGTTAAAAATTACCCGGCAACAAAACTTTTTTTTTTATGAAAATGATTCGTTTATTTTACTGAATACGTATGAATTTTTTCAGATTTTTACGTAATCGTTGATTTTTTATTTTTTTTTATAGAACAAATGTCTCTTATAGTTGTCAAACTTATGCGAAGTCAGCGCGCAGCGAGTCACCCTCCTTAATTCGGATTCACCTTATCACTATAATTTCTTCCTTAAAACCTGCGATTTCTTAAATCTTGGAACTCGATCGATTTGACTACCGCAGAAACTTACTTAGCTTCCAGAACCTGGAATTTTTATAATGTTTACCACATTGCCGTGAAACTCTTGATATATTCCTCGCCAAGACGGCAGGATAATGAGAGAAGCGCGAAAACATGCGTGGCCTTCTGGAGCTAAGAATAGTGCATGCGTCACATTCGACATTTATCCCAGGTTTAGCTGCATTTATTTAAAAATCTTGAATAATTTTTCGATATTTTTCAAAACAAAAATTCGTATTTCTTGTTAATTTTATTGCAGAAGGTCCTCAAATAAAAAATACATGATGGAGCTTAATTTGCATCTGTGGGCGTCTTCGATCTTTCTCTGTCTAGATTTTTCTCTTTGATACGTTGAATCATTCACTGATCGTGGTTATTTCAGGAAAGGTGCAAAGAGCGTCGACGACAGTCGGTGCGCCTGTTGCCTCAAGCCATTCCTCGTCGGGCGGGGCGTCGAGTGCAACGACTGCGGTTCAAGATCCTGCAGAAAGGCTTGCTGCCGCTGGGACTCGGTCGACAACGCTTGGTTCTGCCTCTTCTGTTACCACAGCAGGTCTCTTTAATTAATTTATCTACCACTAGACTCGCCAACATTTTTTTATTGGACAAGAAAGTTTAATTTTCATTTTCTCCAAACTCGAAAATTTGCTGTAACGCAGATCACTGCGAGACCTCAAACATTTACCGGAAGTCATGTTTTTAATACTTTTTATTATGAAATTATTATACCGGTTATTGAATGGCAAAAAAGAGTAGCGAACGAACCGAACCCGAAAATGTTCCCGCGAAATGTCTCAAGATTTTTTATGAATCAAACAAATTTCATTTTCACCAAAGCCAAAATTTGCTGTACGCAGATCACTTCGAGATCTTGCAAAATTTACCGGAAGTCTTTTTTTTGTAATCGTACAATCATTGTACCGATTATTGAAGAATAAAAAAAAGAGAACGAAACGAGTCCATTGCGATTCCCAAAGGTCTCATACATTTTCATTCCTCGAGATTTTTCATTGACCGGAAATTTTCACCAAAAATGTTTGTACTTTTCATTATGAAATTATTATACCGGTTATTGAATGGTAAAAAAAAGTGAGTAGCAAACGAATCGATTGCGATTCCAAAAGGTCTTAAACATTTTCCCGCTCGAATCAACGCAAGCGTGATGTAAACGGTAAATCAACGAGAGCCGACGGATAATGACAGGAAATGAAAGCCGCATAGACGCAGCAGCTTCGACTCAGCGCAGTTTATTTTATCGCGTTACTATCGCTGCCCTCTTTTTTTTGCCTCAGATCGTGGTCGAGGAGAAAAGAAAAGTGGTTCGAGACTTTCGGCGGACTACCGGTGGAGCCCGAAACCAGTAAAAATTTCAGCACGGCGAAGTCCCGGGTGTACGACGAAGGTTGGTACATTTTTATTACATAACGGAGACTTTTTCTCAAAGAAAAAAAAAAATGCAATCAACTTGTGTTCCGATCTATCCTCGACGATGCAAGCTTAGAAATGATGAAAAAACTAAATTACTAACAAAATGTAACAAAAAAAGAATGCAGAAAATTCTTCTGAATTGTAAATGTACGCTCGGTAACTTGGCCATTTGTGGCATTTTTGTACATATTTTTAAGGTGTGCTAAAAAAACTTGAAAAAAATTCGAAGAAAAAGAAAAGTTGAATCAATCTCGCGAGAGCAAAAGCTAAAAATAAAATTAGTGAATACCGATCGATACCCGAATTGTAAATCGAATCTTTCAAGCAAGTGGATTCAAAAAGAGAACAATTTATAACAAAATCTGAAAAAAAATCATACGAACTATTTTTCACAATCCGAAACAGTAGCTCGGTAACTCGGCCATTTGTCGCTGATTTCTACATATCTTCTCGCTTCCGCAAAATAATTGAAAAAAAT
This sequence comes from Ichneumoninae sp. B BG-2022a, assembly GCA_030522725.1. Taxonomy (NCBI): domain Eukaryota; kingdom Metazoa; phylum Arthropoda; class Insecta; order Hymenoptera; family Ichneumonidae; species Ichneumoninae sp. B BG-2022a. The sequence goes on along the minus strand of JAPYZD010000226.1, from coordinate 48,380 downwards.
TTGGAGTTAAAATTTTTTATTAAACCAAGTCTAAAAATAAATAGTCTGAATAGCGACCGAAGTCCGAGTGGTAAATCGAGTTTTCAAGTGAGCGAATGAAAAGAGACGAAAGAGTGAGAATCAAGAATCGTGCATCCCGTTCAGAATTCGCGATGTATGAATAATTTATTCACGTGCCAGAGAGGAAAAGACCTACAGGGCGATACGTAGCGCAACGATCGACGCCCAAATCGTGAATCGAATCTTTCAAGCAAGTGGATTCAAAAGGAAAGGAAGGAATTAATAACAAAATCGAAAAAAAATCATGCGAGCTATTTTTCACAATCCAAAACAGTAGCTCGGTAACTCGGCCGTTTGTCGCAGATTTTTATATATTTTCTCGCTTTCGCAAAAAATAGAAAAAAAATTTGGAGCTAAAAAAAACTTATCAAACGAAGTCTAAAACTAAAGTCTGAATAGTGACGGATGTTTGAGTCGTAAATCGAATTTTTCAAGTGAGCGCAGGTAAAGAGCCAAAAGAGTGAGAATCAGGAATCGTGCATCCCGTCCAGAATTCGCGATGTATGAATAATTTATTCGCGTGCGAGAGAGGAAACGAGATACAGGGCGGTACGTAGCGCAGCGTGGTTCGCTTGCATTCCGAAGTGTCCGCGAGCTGCAGAATGTTGCACGAGATAGCGGAGGACGGAGCAAGAGTGCGGGTCGAATAAGAGGAGGATGCACTCGGCAGAAGAAGAAGTGAAGCGGGCTGGTGGAAAAACGTTTGACCCTGAGCGTCGCGCCGGTTGCATCCGCGATGCACTCGCGTGGCCGCTCTTCGGCGGTCAATAGTTCGTCCACCGGCCGTGGCGGAACGGGTATAGGAATTGATGTGCGGCCGGAATTCTTTGGACGTGGTGAACGATCGGTCGGGGAAGGATCGACGAGACCACTCCCGTTTCACCGCGATGGCTATGGAACGACGGGAATACCTGAGAAACTGCCGCGATCCCGCGACCCACCGATTTAATTACGCGGCGATCGGTGCGGTGTGCCGTTTTTTCCCCTCGCACCGCCCGCATTCGAACTCGATAAAAGACCGATCGTTTCGAGAAATCACGACGCTGATCGCCCAAAGAATTATTATCGGGTGAATCGCGATCGAGAATAGGGAAAATGTTCCCAATAATATATATCTATATATATAACATTAAAAAATAAATGTATATAATTTAATAATTTAAACATATATAAACAATTTTTTTTTTATTATTTCTTCCGGTTCTTAATTTTTAGGTACGCCTTCTTCAGCTCCATTTTATAACCCGATGGGGTCTTTCATGGTTGTGTAATTGGGCGTAGACGGTTTTTATTATATATCTATTAATAAATTTATATATATATATATATATATAAAGGAAAATTAAAATTTCGGAAAAAAAAACATCGACCAAATAATTGTAAAATCATGAATTAATTGTACATTCGGAAAGGTCTTCGCTGCAGTTGGGAAACGAAAAACCGAGAATTCAGGGGGCATTGGATTTCGAGATTTTTTTGTAATTTTTTTTATTGATAAGAAAAAAAGACGTTTTGTTTTGGCGCGAAATATTCGATCTTTAAAGTTTTCCGTAATCTTCGATTTTATTTTAATATTCCGCGATTTCACCGTTCGACTATGGTTCGACTGTAGGACATGATACGGTACGATATTAGTGTATGGGCACGTATGAGCCATTCTCGCGGCCTCGACCGCCGTTCGGTTTGCGCGTTCTCGCGGTCGTAGTACTCGCCTTGTTTTATTATAATGTGGACCAGCTGAACCGTTACTCCGAAACAGAACATATAATGACTTACACACCGCCACAACCGTAGCGTAAAGTCGCGGCTAGAACGGTGGATCGGAGTGAGACGGACAGATATTATCTTCCCCCGCAATTCCTACTCTCGTTTAATGCTCATTGTTCCGATGCGCTTCTACCGCACAGCACGGAGTTCCGCGCAGTTCCGCGCTGCGCTATGAGCCGTATCGGACCGGTTCATCGTAAATCTTCGCGGAGGCACTAAATATATTTCGCAATTGCGCTCTCGGGTCGACGGGGAAATTCTTTATAATGTTATTGGAATATTTTTCAAAATTATATTTAAAAAAACAAAGCCAAAAAAATCGCATATTAAAAAATGCCATGCATCGAGCGTGGGCCATAACGGGCCATGATCGTGTAAAGAAACCCCAGTTCCGTATTTTTTAAATTGTAGGAGCAGTTCAAATGTTTTTTTTTTTAATAAAAATATAAAATATTTGAAACAATAAATAAATAAAAAATTGTACCGTTCGTACATTTTTTGTATTCTACTTTAGGAATCCGTTAAATTTTCGTTTCGACGAAGAAACGTTATAGCAACTTTGATACTCCCGCGAGTACGAAATACAGTATTTTAAAACGGTTCGGTTCTTGTTTTATGTGTACCGAGTTGCTAGCGGGGGTTCGACGTAAATCTTCGTCGAGACACTAAATATGTTCCGCAATTGCGCACTTGGTTTGACGAACAAATTCTTTGTGCACTGATAAAAAATGCCGTTGAATCAACTAAAGATTCGGGCAGGGACGTTGAAATAAATATATTATTGGTACAGCAAAAAGGTTGGTTGATTCACCAATTTTCTGGGTGTTTTCACCAAATAATTTTTGCGGCATTCAAATATTTTGTTCGACCAGTAAAATATTTATTTGAACGTCCCTGCCCGAATCTTTAGTTGATTCAACCGCATTTTTTCGTTCGTTAACCAATTACGTATTAAAAAAAATCGACGGATTAATTCAATTCTATCCGAAACATATAAAATATTTTTAAAAATAAAATGAAAAAGTAAAAATCACACCGTTCCTACAATGTTTTGTATTCGATTTGAGGAATCCTTTAAATTTTAGACTTTGAGATTCTCGCGCGGGTGCGTAATACAGCATATTAAAAACGTTTGGTTCTCGTCTTATGTAGCACCGACTTGCAACGTTAATGTTACTGAAATATAAAAAAAATGAATATATATTTTTAAAAAACATTACAAACCCCCATGACATCGTAAAACCAAAAAAAAAAAAAAAAAAAAAAAAAAAAAAAACCAATTGCGTATTTAAAAAATCGTAGTAGTTCAATTTTTTTTTTAAATATAAAATATTACTAAAAAGAAATTAATCCGTTTCTACAATTTCTTGTATTCGATTTGCGGAATCTTTAAATTCTCCTTTCGCCGAAGAAACGAAGGATTTAGTGACTCGCGCGCGGGTGCGAAATGCAGTACATCAAAACCGTTCAGTTCTCGTTTTACGTGGCACGGAGTTGCAACCGGGGATCTCTCGAGCGTGGCAGTCTGCCCTGCCGATATAGCGAGGTGCAGGTATCGAGATTTGTCGGTGCAGTTCTGGTCCTGCCGACAATGCGGTATAAACGTTCGAAACTACCGACGAGAGTTTTTCGCAAGAGACGTCGCGATTACTCTCACCTCCGCGGTGCATTCGCCGCGGCTCGAGAGTTCTGCAGTTATGCGTCCATAATCGCCCATTGAGAATCAGAAGGGCGTGTCCCACACCGTTTATCGCGCAAAGCCGTGCGAGATACGCCCCTCCGTTTCTCGGCCGGACATAAATACAGATTTCAGTCAGGTTCTTAAATAATTAATGTGTTCTGGCGGGACCGCGAAAGTCCGTTAGCCGATTAACCCGACCGCAACGGATATCGGGACCTCGACGATTGCGCAAGCATTGTGCACTGCTATATTCATACTTGCCGGCGAGAATTTTTTTTATTTTTTTTTTTTTTTTTTTTTTTTTTCTCAAGCAAACGTATATTTATTTATGTATGTGTATTATGTAGTCGCGGAATTAAAGAGTCCCCGCGTCCGATCGGTGGGAAGAAAAAAATGATTTGGTCGAGTCGTGCCAGGTCGGGATCCGTTTCGCGTCTAGTTACACATTCTCACGCCCGCACGCGGGCGAACCGGCGCCTCGAAACTCCTTGTGAGTCACGAGGCATGAGAACGTTCCCAACTTTACATATTAATACGCGAAGCAGAGCTCTTCGGGACCGACCGGGGCGGTGAACCGTGGGGCAACTTTGAATTCGTTTTGACATGGAGTGCAGTAAAAAGTCTGTACGAAATTTAAGGACAACTGCCAGGACATTTCCAGATTGGGTTGGAATATTTTAAAAAATGAAAATAGGTTATTGTGCGCGACTTATGAAATAACATTTAGTTCGATAACCGCTTTCGTTTGCGTCGGAATGGGTTCAGAAATCAAAACCACTCACTATGCACGAATGTACGCAGTGAAAAAGATTTGTACATTTAACAAAGCTTTTTTTGTCCACAATGGTCCGCAATTATTTTGTTGTTAATTTTACAAAAAATATTCGTAAATTTGACAGATATTTTTGTCAAATGCACAAGATTTTTTAAAAAATTTAACAAGAAAATAATTGTGGACGTTTGTGGACAAGAAACATTGGTACCTATTTTACTATGTATATATGTATGTCAGTGGAACTAAGATATACATTTTTTTCATGAATATGACGTTAATTTTGCTCCAAACCCAATATTTTAGATTTTAATCCCAAAAATGCGATTTTACATTAGAGCAAACAGTTTTCAGTGCATAAAATCGAGGATACAAATGTCCCACTGCATTTCATGTTCAGCGCACAAAAATACGTCGGAATGCGTCGCAGTTAATTTTATAAACGGAAAAAAACATTTCATACCGACAAAAAATATTACATAAAAAATTCCAAGGTCCTTTCTAATCCACTCTAATCCATTTTTCCCCCTTTCTAATCAATTTTTCTCGAGCGGCACGATAAAACGATTCTAAAACTTCGCACAAGGCCCTATCTTGTGTATTTTCCCGTAGAACACGATGGACACCCCAGAATTTTCCTAGCTCCATTGGGAGCCGAGGTATCGACCTTTGAAAATCGCGAAAATCGACGTTTTCCGAAAAGTGGCTCAAAAACTGAAAAATCGTTGTTGATCGATTTTTTTTCTCAAAGCTACATTCCACGTATTTTTTCTCGCTGATCACAAATATGACAATTATTTTACTCTCAACCCAATATTTTCCATTTAAATCCCAAAAACACGATTTTTCTGTGTCTTGTGAGTTGTTTCAACACACTTGACAACACGCCAGTTTTTAGGGTGCAGATCCTTCCTCCCGCTGAAATCGACGGAAGATCTCGCTATCCTGAGGAGCACGAAAAAAAAAAAGAAAAAAATGGAGCCGAATCAAACACAACGCAGGTTCCTCGCGAGGATCTCGGATCCCGAAGAACTCGCTCCTGGGAGACCCGTCGTCGATCCTCGTGGCTCTTATTGTCCTCTTCGGATCGGCGAACCGCCAACGATCTTCCTCGTCCTCAGTTCCGCTCCACTGCTCTACCGGGCAGCATCGTTGCCCCTTGCAAGAAGCTCGCCGTCGCTTCACCTCCACCTCCACCGTCGAAATCCGGGTTTACCTCCTCGCCCCGTTATTCCCGTCTCTCCGGAGACCCCACGAGGAGGACGACGACCAAAACCGAGATCGGCGAGCGAGCCGTTCACCGCGAGTTGCGCCGATATTGCACGGCTCGGTATCGGTTGAAGTTACGATTTTTCGCTGCGCCTCATTGTCTTCAAGTGACTGCGCTTCGCGATACGATCGAACATTTCGTATGTGGTCCACGCACATATGCATACGTGTTTTTTTTTTGGCTCCGCTTCAATTATCCGTTCCACGGCAAGAATCGGCAGAAAGATCGGCGCTTGCATTTTTTTTTTTTTTTTTTTATTGGCTTTGTTCATTCGAAAGTCGCCTATGTGTGATTCGCATGTGGATGTGTTAAACGAGTCCGGCGAACCGTTCGTGTGCGCACCTCGGGTCCGTTACTTCGCCGAAGCCGCGGATCTAATATCGATCGATCTATCCGCGAGAGTTGTTCGATACGCGCGAACGCGTCCGAGCCGCACGTGCCCGGATACCGAGAGTGTAATGTTTTACAGCTTCGAGTGCGCCGGCTATAAAGTGTGAGTCGGAAGAGGATCGGAGATGCATAGTTGGTTTATCTAATGACAGTGATCGGTGGTTACTGCGATAAGCGGTGACGATCATCGACGAAACTCTTACGCGCGATATTGGAGAGACGTCGGTGCGGTGAAAATGTGAATTCCGTGGATGGAATCGGTAAACTCGCGGATCGTTGCTTGATGTGATTAGTATTTTTTTATGATTTATTTTTTTTTCGGTTAATCGGAGACGAAGCTATCACTGGTGGATGAGTAAGTGTTAACGACGAAAAATTGTCTTGCATTTAATTTTCTTCGAATTAAATGAATGTTAATTAATTAAATAAAATGACGACCATCATTTTTTGTTTATGTAAAAAAAATTGAATAACTATATAGTTGAAAAATTGAAAAAAGTTGAATAACTATGTAGTGCAGACGACGAAAAATTGTCTTGCATTTAATTTTCTTCGAATTAAATAAATGTTAATTAATTAAATAAAATGACGACCATCATTTTTTTATGTAAAAAAAGTTGAATAACTATATAGTTGAAAAGTTGAAAAAAGTTGAATGACTGCATAGTGCAGATGACGAAAAATAATTTTCTTCGAATTAAATAAATGTCTGCCGATTAATTCGACGATTCGAATTACTTTTAATTAATATTAACTTCCTCGTGATTTTTTTTAATGACATTTTTAGGAGATTCTTCATCGACATGTAAACTTAATACCATGATTTTCTAACGTAAAAAGGTGACATTTTTTTGGTCAAAATTACCACTTCACCCGTCCAGTACTGCCAATTGTAATAGACTTATTTAAAAAGAAAAATTTCGAACAACTTTCCACGGTTTAACCGCACCTTATTGACATTCGTGTCGTTAATTTTTCAGGAGCCGAGAATGTGGCCATCCATTCAGAATTGGATCTGGCTGCCGGTGGTTGTAAAGAGGGAGATTCTATGGAAACCGTTCGTGAATTTGTGGAGAAAATAGTCTCGATCCTGGTCGGCAATGTAGACGATACATCGATCGATCGTCTCTACGATCATCCAGCTTGTGAGTGTTGAAATCCAACTAAAACAAAACTCCTAAAGTTAATCGCCAAAGGTCCCACGAGGTCTCTGAAATGTCAGTGCTTGACCTTTTGATTGAGTCAAAATCGTATTTGAATTATCCAAAAAAAAAAATGTCGCAAAATTATTTTAATTAAATACGTCACATGGTCGCAATTTCTGAATGGTTGTGTGTGGTGGAAAGTATGTTGCTAGCAGTGGTTGAGGCCTACATATCTATTCATATACAAATTCGAACCTCCTTGAACTCGCAATAGCTTCGAAAATCTATCGGCAAATCCGGCAGAGCCCGATTTTACATTTTTAATGTGTCCCTCATAATTTGTTTATTTATTTTATTTATTTACGGGCACTGCCCGTAATAAAAAAAACCAAATTAAATAACGGGCATTAATTAATTAATTAATTAATTAAATAGCATTTACAAATACTATTGCAATCAAAATAAGGAACATTTTGATTTTTTAATCGTCGTATAAATCTTCATATAAAATGTACACTTCCACGTGCAATAATATATAAAAATGTAACGAAAAGTAGAGACAATATATAAATAAAAAGTAGTCTGAAAATATATATTTTTAGGAAAAATGTTACTTTTTACGCTGCACCATATGCGGCTCATGTTAATTGATGCAACTTTAAATTCGTGTATCTCAGAATCCACGTGGAGAAAAAATTATTAAGAATTCTTTTAAAAAAGCCACAGTCATTGCTTTATAAGAATTGCGATTTTTAGTTCCAGAATTAGAAAAGTCGCTGTGTGACGTATTCCCTTAATAACTTGGTCATGCTAATTATTCGACGCGGGGCTCTTCGAGTGGTGTTCAGATCGATATTATCCGAGGGCGCGTGGATTTATCGCCCTTTTCATACTCGCCCGAGCACAAAAATGTCCGCTCTCCGGCACTGCAGGAGTTTCCACTACTTCCTCCTCCTCTTCTTTCGCTCAAGCAAGTACCGCCACCTGTTCGCCAGAAATTCATTCCTCGAGCCTCCGCGTCACGAGAGATTCAGTGGTAAAGGTAACATACTGAACGGACAACGCTCGAGTCGGTCTTCGTATAAACTTATCAGCTGGATTCGAAAAATGTACGAATGGGAAAAGTAATTATCGACATATGGATTATTGTCATTTTCGATCAAAAAGTCGATTTTTTAGTTCTCGTCCCAAAAAAAAAATTAACATTTTTGTTCAATATTTTGTCGGCTTAAAAAAAAATCTCCGTAATTGCAGATTATTTGAACGAAACAATAAATAAATTCAGTCACCTACAGTTTCAGAGACCTCGATTTCCCTGACGAGCCGCTTCCGACTCCTTGTATATACATTCAATGTCATTTTTGCAACACTAACAACCCACTAACGCATAATTAACAGATGACCGGCTTTTCGAAACGTACGGTGCACTTCTGACGAGTGCCTTAACACGCTTGGCGTTATCCTTGAGCAGGTGTATCGACAGTAAGTATAGTTTAAGAGTAACAATAGTATTTTTTGCCGATGCACTTTATGTGCGGATGCTCGCTCGATTACAATGCATATTTATTATAGCACTAGCATGTTATTGCGACTCGCACACTCGCAATGAGTAATTAAGTGTAATTAACATTGATTACATAAAACTTTAACAAACGTCCACAATACTTGTTGATTTTACAAACAAATATCACCCACTTCTTAAATATTTTTTTTGTTAAAATGAACGAGAAAAGAATTGTGGACGTTGTGGACAAATAAGTTTGTTGCATGTGCAAAACTTACATTTAACAAACTTTCCCCCAACTTTCCCCCAAGAAACATACACTATGTTCGGGAACTCCCTGGATTCTTGAAAAATTGGAACGAACAAATAAACAAACAAACAAGCAACTTTCCAAAATAGATATAAATGTATTTTACATTTATATATAATATATTAATGTATATATAATATGTAATGTATATTATATATACAATAATAATAAGTATAGTGTATATTATATAAATTGATATAAAAATGTATCTTACATTTATAAATTGCAATATGATATGCATAACAAATGTGATACACATGTTGAAATTTGGCTTGTCCGTTCGTGTGTTTATTGCACTTCAATTTATACCTATGGTTTGACTGCATGATCTTGAGATATATTTACGATCACGTCGTGAACGTTGGGTCCGGACTTCTTGGAGTGCATTACCGCATCGATCGCCGTTGTTCGTGCGGTAATGCACTCCACGTACAAAATATCAGATAGATAGAAACTCGTATCGGGCCCAAAGTCGATTACCCCGTCACGTCCCCGAGTTCGCCCTCCGACAACGTGCATCACGTGACTTACATAACGCGACACAGAAATCACGACAATCGTTCCTTCGTGATTCCCTCTATGTAGCTTCTACACACGCTACTTATATACAGTAATATTGTTACGATCTCGACCTTCCCACGATGGAACAGCGTACGTGGACGCCGGAGCTTCGTGATAGTCCGCTGTAAACTCGTGCAGTGCATAGGAACGTATTATATCGGTGCAAGTAAATAACGGACACGATCCGAACATTTTATTTTATTTTTTTTGTCGAGACAAATTCGAAAGTCGGAAGACTCTGTTAGGAGAATACAAAAGAGTTCGCGATTGTCGATCGATAAACAATCGATCGTCGATGGTAGAATATTGTGATTTAGAAAAATTGAAAAATTGTCGTCGACGAGGAAAATAATAATGTTTTGTGGAAGAAAAATAAAAAAATGTGTCAAGTAACCCCGGTCTTTCATATCTTTGCATACGACTCGAGAAAAATAACAAAAAATCGTTGAAGATTACAGCAATTAAATAACCGACACGATTCGATCATTTTTTTTTTTTTTTTTTTCGAGGCAATTCGTAAGTCGGAATCACGGAAATACAAAGCAGTCCGCGATAGTCGATCGATAAATAATTAATCGTTGCTGGTTCAGCCGATTGTGAGATTTGAAAAAACGAAATAAAAAATTAATTGTTTTCGCTGAGGAAAATAATAAGGTTTCGAGAAAGAAAGATAAAAATATTGTAAACAACATGTGTCAATTGCCCCCGGTCATTCCTGTCTTCGCACACGGCTGCGAGAAAAATAGGAAAAAATTGTGCGCCATCTGAAGATTACGGCAATTAAACTACTGACGCAAGCAAAACTATCATTAGTATGTTCGTTCCTTTTTCTTCCAACCACTTTGGGCTCCATCGCGATGATAATTTTCATTTAATCGAGAATGGAATTTAAAAAACTTGAGTCAGCAATGCGTTAGCGTCGTCGTTTGCATTGTCAACGTTTTCGATTTAAGACGCCCGCGTGCTACTTTGCTTTCCAGTATAAGCCCCGCCATTCGTGCCCGAACGATACAGTTTTTTTGGAACTCCCGAAGCGTGAAGGTATGTTGGATTTTTCTTCGAACTTTCATTTAACTCTTTCAATTCCCGAGTTTATCGTAAAAATCGCCGTGAAGAATTTATTGCCTATGCGTTCCCAGAATAACCGGAAGTGAAATTCCGTGAGACTTTGCTTCTTCGTAGAGCTAAATAAAATAAAAGTAAATTTAATTAATAAAATTTTTTTTTAAAGACCAACCATGTAAGTAAAGCCACAAAAATTATTCAGGCATTTTCCGGGTTCCCTCGCAGATAATCATTAATTTCATTCTAAATAAATAATTATTTGCGGGACGTAAAATGAAAAATGTTAAGCAAAAAAACTATGTGGGCAATCAGAGAAATTATTAGAGCATTTTTGGGAATGATTTGCAAATAAGTATTTATTTTATAAACAATAAATAATTATTTGCGGGGCGTAAAATGAAAGAATAAAAATGTGTTCGAATCGAACTTTTGTTTGAACATATACATGAAAAATCCTCCACTTCGTCATGGCCGTGATCTCAATAGCACATTGTATCGCGATGTATCGAGGAACACACGGTGCGAGGCAGTAAAAGTGTACCAGCAGATAAAACAAGCACGTTGCCGAAATAAATGTGTCTGTGAGACTCTCATCGTACGCTCGTATCTTGAGTAAACTCGAGTCTTATCTTCGACACGATTTACACTCTAAGTCGCGTCGCCGAATGAAAACAATTTTCGTCTGAGTGCATTTTACGAGAGGTAGCTCGAGGCCGAGTTGCCTGGAAAATTAATCCGCACCGATTGTTTCGCGTTATATACGATTAAACGTGCGGTGCGTCAGCTGAACACTTAAACGAGGTCGATTCGCGCTGGGCTCTTCGCACTAAGCGGGTTTCCCACATTGCCGATCTTAAAATTCGTGGAACGGACAATATATTTTGTCTTCTTTTTTGGCAATTTATAATTGTAAAAAATAATTTTTATAAATCAACAATTTAAAGTAATTATTGCTTCAATAAAAATTAAATTTTATTTCATTTCATTAAAAATAAGTACTTAATTTAATTGTTAAAAGAAATTTGTAGACTAAGTCGTTGTTTAAAATTTTATTTTCAAGTATCGGACGAGGTAATCGGAGTGAAAAATGAAACCTTAAGATTTTTACATAATCGAACCATTTTACTTCTCCGAGCAAACCTTTATCCGACGACGACTTTATTGAGTCTTTCAGCGTTAAGTTGGACGTAATAAAAAAATATCGACTACACGGTTTAACGCGTCAATGACCTCTCGACTTCGCATCCACTCAAGAATTTATTATGTAGGACATTACACGTTTCAACTTTCGCTTCGAAGTAAACATCTCGGTCATAGATGATTTATCACAAATTGAAAACACAAACGGCGATATAAAACCTCGCTATCTAACGCCTCCGGTTATTTAGGACTTCAGTAACATTTTACACGTTTACGAAAGACTCGACGAATTTATCAATAAAATAAAATAAAAATTTAAGGAGTGTAATAAATTCGTAATTTGTTCGCAAAAAAGCTGCTTTGACAATCTTTTGTACCTTTCTTTTTACATGAACCCGAATTTCGCAAACACACGAAACCTGTGTAACTATGCATATCCCAACTGCCCCCCCCCCCCCCCCCCCCCATCGAAGAAGCCTTAGCGGAAAGTATGTGCAACATTTCTGTCCGGTAATTGTCATTTAAATAAATTTTTCAATAAACTGCTTTAAACATTCTTTGCAATTCTAACAATTAAATTTTTTTAAATTTAACAATTTTTTTGCATTTTTTGTTTACATATGTACCAGACTTCGATAACTCGTGTACGACCGCAAAGCCGCAAAATGTATGTAACTATACATATCCACACTGCCCCCCCCCCCCCGAAGAAGCCTTAGCGCAGCGTATGCGCAACATTTTTGTCCGGCAATTTTCGTTTAAATAATTTTTTCAATAAGTTGCTTTAGACATTTTTGGCAATGTTTTTTTCTACATGTCGAACTCTGGTAGAGTTCGACATGTAGAAAGCGTCTGTAACTCTGCATATCCACAGTGTTCCCCCCCACCGAAGAAGCCTTAGCGGAGCGTATGGGCAACATTTTTGTCCAGCAATTTTCGTTTCATTACATTTTTAAATAAATTGCTTTAAACATTTTTGGCAATTTTTTTTCTACATGCACCAGAGTTGGACAACTCGTGTACGACCGCAAAGACACAAAACGTCTGTAACTATGCATATCCACAGTGTTCCCCCCCACCGAAGAAGCCTTAGCGGAGCGTATGTGGGGTATGCTTGGTGCTCGTTGCTCCCACTGGCCTACCTATATCGACTCGTCTTTGCTCCAGCAGTCTCGCGCTCAGTTCCCAATGAGATAGCTGCGAAGGAACGAACATTGAGCTGTTACGTTTGCATCATCTCGTATAGTGACATTGCACTTTTTTTCCACTTCTCTCCTTCTTCTGCTTCGTTCTTTTTTTTCTCTCTATTTCCAATTGTTTTTTCTCCGTTCGATATCGTCGGATTGTTGCCGAGTTCGATCGAGCGCTCGCGGCCGCGCGCGAAGTCGGTCGCGGCGCCGGCGTGCGCGATCGTGAGAGACCCCGGAGGTGCATACCTGCTCACGACTTCCCCTTCGGAGAGTCGTCCTCCTCGTCATCGTCATCGTCTCCGGGGCCGGCACCGATCGACACTGCCGAGAGGAAATAATGCCGAGAATCGCGCAGCCCGACGGCCAGTACCGATCGGCGAACGGCCACGCGACGCGAATCTTTCGCGACTGAGGCTCGGAGCGAAGTCGCGTTATCGGCGCGAGCGCATGTGTGTGTGAGTGGCTTGCTTCGTTGAAGATCTTCATTCTCTTTTCTTCCAAAGTACCGGAAGACGAGGATTAAAAAAAAATAAAATATTGACGTATTGAATTTAAACAAAAATATTAAAATATAATTAAAACGTATAGAATTTTTTTTTAATTATATTTTTGTTTGGGAGTTAAACATTTTATGCGAAATGGGAACGCGTGCGATAAGGGCGTATGGGACGAAGAAAAATCTACGTGAAGCGCGGTGGATTCGAGATTACTTTGAATAGTCGGCTCTGCGATTGGTTTAGAGATTTGGATTTTTTTTAAAATTGTTTTTACAGTTTATTGATATTGTTTAATGCCTTTGCTCATGCATTGCGTTCCTTTTATAGACAGAAATTAAGAATGCTTTTGTAAGTTTGCTGGAAAAAAATACAATCTGCAGCCGTAGATAAAATCAATATTTTTTTAGTCTTAACCAAATAGTCCAAAAGATTGAAACTTCAAAGATTGAAAATTAGAGATATTTAGCGAATTAGCTATATTAGCTTGTTTAATTATCTAATTAGCTTATTTAGCTAAATATGTCATAATAATTGCTATTAATATAATTGCTAATTGTTAATATAATTTCTATTTTGTTTCATCATAGAGGAAGCTTTGTTTTATAATTTTGCAAGTAGGCGAATTGAGGATGGAGAGAAAAAAATTAGTGACGATCGATTATTGAGAGGTCTTCCCTTGCACGCCAACAAATCTTAGCGTCAATTCAGCAAAATACTCGTGACAGTGCCGCGCACTTGAGATGATTCTAAATCTACCAGGTGTCGGTGACGAAAAAAGAAAAAAAAGACCAACCTACACTGACGCTCATAAGTATGCGCGACTGAAAGAAAACGTTGAAGATAACATAAGCTTATTACACATAATTGCGGAAATGAAACAAAAAACCAAAATTGTGCATTTGTACCTTGGTAGAAAACCTTGAACCGGGTTCACAGCACGTAACTTGCCAGCCGTTTTGGCGAATTGTTAACGACAGACTGCAGATGATCTTTGCCTTGAATGTCTACCCAATAAGGTCGAGGTCCGATATCTCGAGCTCTTATCGATCCCGTCATTAAAGATTCGTATAAATTTCCGACTACTAATTTAATTAGGTCAGATATTTTTAAATTCCTAAATTTTTATATTCTGACATTTTTATATTCTGAAGTGTTTATATTCTGAAATTTTTATATTCTGAAACGTTTATATTACGAAAATCTTATATTGTGAATTTTTTATATTCTGAAATTTTTATATTCCGGAATTTTTTTTCGTAAAAGTTATCTTAATATCTCCAGCTTCGAAAATAGCGGAGATTTTATTCAACCGAGCCGGCGAGCAGTGATCGAATCAAGGAATTACGATAATTGATAGACAGGTCGACGATAAAAATTGGCGCCGCGCGTCTCTCCAAGTTCGCGAATACACTCGTTCGATTGCTGGCAAGAAACGCAAAACCTTGACCCGAGAAATATAACTCAATCGAGAATCGTCACTTCTTCGCCCGACAGCCTATTAATTATTACGATACAGAAGTCGATCGAGAAAAATCGAGAATCCAACTGCACGCGAGGATACAATTCGACAGCTCTAACATTGACGTCATTTATACGGCTTTCTTTATCTCGGAAGCATGTTATATACACAACTGTACAAACTGCTCGCCGCGTCTAAAATAAATCCCACCGGAATGGAGCTTGGACAGTTATCGAAGTAAAATTTGCAGTTGAAAATCGTTCGGCATTTTTTACAACTTTTTACCTACCGAAAACAATAGTCAATTTTTTTCAATTTGAAGATAACATTTTTCGGCCCAAGTAAAGTCAATGGATTTTTTTTCGATTTTTTGAAAAATGGAACAATCTTGAGACAACATGTTTAATTCCACTGCTTGAAATATTAAATAAAAATTTTAAAAAATTGTGTACGTCCCAATACTCAGATTTCCAAATAATTAAAAAAATTTGTTGATCTGTTGCACTCGAAAAACAAAAAATCTATGTGTGTTTTAAAAAAAAATCATTTTGCAAATCAAATAAAAAATAGACTCACCCGCCCGGCGAGACTGTGAATCTCGACGCTACCTACGATGATCGGCTGTGACTCAACTTCGTGAGAAAACGATATGACAGATAGATCGCAAACGCTTTCTCTTTTTACCGCGAACAGCGCAATTGTCAGTAAAAGCGTTTCCGTGTCGTTTATCTAACACCGTTTATGCCGGCACTGTCTCGGGTATTTTTCTTTATCGCCATGATAATCGTGTCTAAAAATATGAACTAACGCAATGGAAGATGTAGTTTCTTCTTTAGAAAAAATAGACAATTATCACACGTGACCGCGATTAGATTTGTCGTAGGCATGCGCCGCGAGTGGCTCGTCAATGCAAATCTATCTTCCGGATAGATAACAGACAACGCGTTCTTTGTAGCTGCGGACTTAAAGTGCAATATATTTAAAAATATTTACATGTTAAAATAATATTTAAATATTTAAATGTATATATATATATATAAGTATATATATATTTGTATAAATAAAAAACAGTTATTCGACATCATCGACAATATTCCCGGAATTCGCGGTTCTACAATGACAATGATGATAAAAAAATGTTGTACCGAGTAACAGTGTCGTGTCGTCGCGGTCTTCGGAGTGAATAATGCGAATCGCACGTGTCACATGTTACTGCAATTTATCGAAGAGATGCTGACGCTGATCGGCGGGCTGATCGTCATATACATTGTCTACGTTTTCTTCACGAGAAAAGATGGTAATTCTCCGGCTTTGGCCGTCGCACACAGAGCTACGTCGTTGCATGTTCCGATGCGGCTAACGTTCGCAAAGACTTTGTCGCAATGCAACCTGCGTCGAAGCCACGCGACCTGATCTTTGTTTTTATAGAGTGCAAAAAAGTACTTGTAAAAAGCTCGTGTAAGCATAGAGTACTTAAAAGTGCTCATACCAAGCTCGCAAAAGCATTAAATGTTCGCAAAGATTTGTCGCAATGTTACGTCAGGTCAAAATTATGCCAAGCGATTTTTTTTTAGTTTGCGAAAAATTGTTCATAGAAAGCTCATCAAAGCATAAAGTGCATAAAAGTGCTCATTATAGTTGTTTAATATGAAAATTAAAACAGAATAAATGTGCATTCCGTATTTTTCTTGTCATTCAAGTGCAGACTGTAGTTAAAAATGGCTGTTGCCTATAAAGGAAATGGATCGATGCAACTAATGTTCGCAAAGACTTTACCGCAATATTACGTCATGTTGAAGTTACGCTATCCGGTTTTTTATAGAGTGCGAAAAAATGCTCATAAAAAGTTCATAAAAGCATAAAGTGCATAAAATTGCTCATTAAGGCTTTGTAATATGAAAATTAAAACGGCATAAATGTGGATTACGCATTTTACCAGCACTGAAGTGCAGACTGCAGTTTTACCGTGTATTACA
Source organism: Ichneumoninae sp. B BG-2022a (assembly GCA_030522725.1). Lineage (NCBI taxonomy): Eukaryota > Metazoa > Arthropoda > Insecta > Hymenoptera > Ichneumonidae > Ichneumoninae sp. B BG-2022a. The sequence goes on along the minus strand of JAPYZD010000226.1, from coordinate 31,593 downwards.
CGTGTAAAATTCTCCATTGTCTATAAACGAATCGGAAGACGCTTAGGTCTATCCGGTACTTAATAACGTCCCCGTCGCTAGACCGCGTCACGGTGTAACGTGCAATTACAGGTCTCCACGGCGACCCCCCTTCACACCCTTTTTTTAGCGTTCCCATCGGCTCATTATCCACTTGCTCGTCTCAAATAATATTTCTCAACTCTTTCGTGCGGTATTGAATAATAATATAATAGTCGAGCATCGTCCTGCCGACCAGACGAGACGGGGTAATTGGCAGGTTCGACTAATCGCTACTCTGTCATGGCTGCAATATAGCCGCGCGTGTGTTACACTATCGCGACCACGAAACGCGATCGCACGGAAATCGAAAGCGCACTTATCATCGAGATCGGAGCGTGAGCGCGTTAGACTCGACTTCCCGCTTGCAAACGATAGCCGCGGCACTCGTGTCGGATGTCACGCGGACGTTCGTAATTCGGAGGAATGCGAACTTAATGAACAATTTTATTTTTTTTGCATTTCTAAGAGTTGCTGTAACATTTGACGGTCTTAAGGTAGTCTTTGTTGTTTGTGTTCACTTCGCATAAGTTTCGGAGAAATAAGAGGGAATTGTAAACACAAGATATGAAAAACATCAAGTGTATTACAAATGCTAAAGAGATTAATTTTGCATAATATTAATTCCAAGATGTTTTTAACAAATTGATGAAAAATAAAATACTTCAACAAATCTTCCAGAAACTTAACTTTTTCTTTTTATGAAAAGGATTCATTCGTTTTTTTAAAAACGTATGAATTGATAACTTATGATAAATAAAAATTGACGACAACTTGAGAATAAAAGTTTTCTTAAATAAAAATTAACCATTTCTAATTTTTATTAAGTGAGAATTTTTCATGAATAAATAATTTCTCATTTTTTAAAGTGACAACTTTTCCTAAATAACAATTAACGATCGATTAAGTTTGTTTTTAAGTGACAACTTCTCATTTTTTTTTAAACTGAACATTTTTCATCAACCTTTTGTGATGTTGGCACGAGTGCTTTCAATTCCTGTACGGCAGCGCGTATTAACGATTTTTTGAGTGACTATGTAATTTAAAGGTTTTTTTTCAACTCTCGAAAGTCGGCACTATGTGCCGTGAGAGTGGCATTGATGGACGAAAATTAGCCTGTGCAATGTTGCGAGATCCGGGAGTCGAAGAACCGGCGGTTGATGAGATTCGAATGCAATTCGGTGCGTCTTTATCGTACGGCACGTGCACGCTTTGATGGGACTTTTGCAATTTCGACGATTGAATTTGCGGAGCAATTAGAATTCGCGTAATTTCAGTAATTTTTTAACGTAATACGTAAATCATTATAGCATGATTATACATTATAATCGTAAATTTTAGGACGATTTCAAACAATTTTATATTATGTCGAGATATACGATTGCTCCGCTCGTCTAATGCCATATCCGGTCGCAGCAATTATCCGATCAAATCTTGACCCACCAGCTTGAAATTGCTACACAGTTAAAATTCATGATATTCGGAAATCAGAAACTCCCAACAACCCGCGAACTCTGTTTGTCCATAGTGCAAAAAAATATTTTTTGTAATTGTAAGATAGGCACATAAATTAGTGCATTAAAAAGTAAATGTTCGTGCTATAAACGAAAATGAGTAGAAATCAACAAAAATGCGATAGGACGGGTATTTCCGTAACTAAGACTAATTAATGTTATCGATTATAATCACGAACGATGCCGATGTGGGTCAACGTGAATGCAATTCTATAATAGACCAGAGTCAACCTTCACCGATCTATTTCCCTTCACCTTGAGCCGTTAGAAAACTCGATTCCAATGTCCAAAGATAGAAAATTAAATTACCCATCCCACCCGACTCGAACGCGAAGAAAATGTTCGAAAAATAAAGCTTAAATGGGAAATTTTAAATTGGATCCCAAAGTCATGGTATGATAGTTATATTTCTGAAAAATAGCAGATATATATATTTTTTTTTATTTTTCAATTTTTTTCATGTTATTGAAAAAATTCAATATGAAATTTTACATTAAATATTTTCAATCAATTCAATTTCGTTTCAATTGGATAGAATTTTTCGTCAATTCTCTAATTCCATCTTTGACCCGTATTTCTCCATCGGTCCGGCCGACTCGTACGTCTGAAACGTTACTCCTGAATTTCACCCTGACGAGCGAGAGAGATGATTCACTGCTGGTGCTAATAATTGATAAATACCGACAGCTTCGAACTAGCCAAGAGGTATAGCGCACCCGCATCCCGATCGGCGTAGAAAGTTCCCTGGGGCAACGATGTGTCCGCGAAGGAAACACGCGTACGCGTTGACGCTCCGGTACTTGAAAATGTATGAATAAAAGATACGAGTAAAAAAGTTTTGCAAAACACGTAATATGATCTTCGTCTTCTCGGTTCGAATGAAAGGCATCGAAGCGCGGTGCGCCTGCGCACAGGTGCACCAGACTTATGTACCGAACACGTGCAACGATCTTGTCCCCGGCCTTCCTCGATCGAGCAAAAAAAGAGAGATACAGAAATTAATTAATTTTTTTTTTTCTTCACTCCCTATCGAGCATTGCAATTGACTCTATTCTGACCCATATTGTCAATTATTTAAATAAAATGTAATGAAAAAATAAAAATATAGTTTCAATTTAATTCAATTTATTTGACGGATTTCTCCTTTTAGTATCAATGTATAATAAATCCTAATTTTGCAGCTTTGAATAATGAATTTTAATGAAATTATAAAATAGTCGAAATTAATCCATACAGTAAAATATTAAAATGACGGTATTAAAAAGGTAAAAAATATATATATTTTTAAAAATAAAAAAGTGAAAGTCGATGGAAAATATGAAATTGAAGAAAAAAGGGAGAAACAGAAATAAATGCATTTTTTTTCTTCGCTCCCTATAGAGCGTTGCACTTAATTCGATACCCTTAATGCCAATTATTTAAATAAATTGTGATGAAAAAATTGAAATGCACTTAGGCCTTGCTTTACAGTGTAACGGTTGAGCCGTTTTGGTTCACAGCCGAAAGGCGTTCTCGATTGCGGTTATCTGTACACGTAGACGCACTCTGAGAGAAGAAAGAGTTCAGGAGGTCGCTCGCTCCGGAATTTCACCGGGAGAGTGCGGCGGCAGAAAAAGTCCGGACAAGGCCGTCGAGGAGAAATTACGTTTGGTCTCAGGCTCGCGAGCTCACCGATTGCTTCTTTCGCCGGACTCTCGAACGATCCCAAACGAAACTCACTTCTCTCGACCGAGCCCGACCGAGCTCGCGCCCATAAACGGTGCCACATAAGTTCGACCTGTTCGAGGAAAGTTCGCGATTTCCGATCTCGAAGACGTCGGGCCTTTTGGGTAAAATCGCCTCGCATGCGGCTTTCCTCCATCGGCTCTCGTTCAAAGTTGCCACTAAAAAAAAGCAAAGAAAAATCCCTCAATCTGCTCCGATTTTTCCTGACTAAAATTTAATATTTTTTATGGAATAAAAATCCCAAAATAACAATTCCAATAAGCGTAACCGATAAATTAAGTTCCGATATCGATTTATATTGAATTTATAATATATTTACAATGAACTATTTTAATAATTTATATATTTACGAGTTACATTTAACTTAGTCTCTATTTCGTTTCAAATTAAGTCTCCGCGCAATATTTCCCTATGATTGGCCTTTAAGCGTCGTTTGTATGTACTTGTGTCATGTCTGGTTACTCTAGCTATACCAAATCGATGGATGGAATTTCCCATTTACTATAATTGGGCTTTGCCCGTTTCTATTCAGGTAAATAAATAAATAAATGTTAAAAACCAAGTTAAACCAATAATAAAAAAATAATAATAAAGTTTATAATAGAATAAAAATAGGGAATACGGACTGGTCTATATTCACCATGTTATCCTATCTATTTAACGTCGATGGAAGATAATTTTTACACATCGCTATGACCGGTAAAAAAAACTGAAGGCAAATATATTGGATATTTTCTGCGATCAATTTTGATTTTATGCGAATTACTGACGTGTGAAGGAAAAACTTATTCTTTGCATTTTCCTTCCTTGTGGATGAAACACGATACCGATAAGTTATCATTCTGGGCCGTTGCAGCTCTGTGACGCAACTGATGAATGAATGTACGATTGGATGATAAACCGAGCTTAAGCTTCGTTTCTTTTCTTGCTGCTTTTCGCTTAACAGCTTTGTTTTTTTTATTTTCCTACGAGTCATCGAAAAATCTTTTTACTTCTTTACCACAATATTTCTTCGGTATGCCGTGAGGGTTTCTCTAATTGCTTTCGAGTGCTGCAGATGCACAAAAAAAATAATTACATATATTTTCACGACATTAGAGTTTAGAGTGGTAATTCTCGATTTCCTGTAATAGAATCTCGACGGGAGTGAATCGACTCTCGCCGCGTAACGCAAACGTTTACTAATGGAAAATCGGTTTGTATCGTGGACAAGCTTTGCTTTTCTTTTTTTAATGAGTCATCAAGAAATCTCTTTACTTCTCTACTACGATATTTCTTCAGTACACCGTGAGCGTTTCTCTACACTCTTAAAAAATTGTAAATATAATGCACAGGACTGGAAGTTTATATGCAAAAACCGGTCCATCAAATTGAAGGTACGATTATGAAAATATAAATGAACCTTTATAGTGAAATTAAAGCAAATTATTGAATTTAAACTTACTTCTGTAGATAAATTAAAAATTATTAAATTAAAGTAAATTATTAAATTAACGTAATTTTTTTAATTAAAGTATTTCTGAAGTTTTTAATATACTGTACGTGAATTTTTCATCAAAATTGTGCATGAAATTTAATATACCAGATTATGCATGAAAACTTCCGGTACCGCAACATTAAATTTCACACGAATTTTTTTGCAGTCTAATTGCTTTCAAGTTTTGCGAATTCGTGAAAAAAATTAATTTCGCCAAATTTTCACGATCTTAGACATTAGAGTGGAAATTCTCGATTTCCTGTAAGAGAATCTCGACGGGAGTGACTCGACTCTCGCCGCGTAACGCAGCCGTTTACTAATGTAAAATCGGTTTGTGTCGTAGACAAGCCGGCCACAGACACGCCGACCATGGCTCACACCGCACTCAGGGATTTAGTGGAACGTGCGGTCGACGAGGCCCGTAAACTGCCCGGTCTCGGAGCGACCGTTTCCACTGGAATCCAAGAGGACTCGACTTTTCCCGATCAGAACTACGAGGAGCTTCTCGCCACTGCTATTCTCAACAAGGTACATCGCTTAAACCGGTTTTATCGTGGTTACCATTGCATTACAAAGTCGACTTTGATTCATTAATATGACATAGAATTTGCATCAACAGGTGATCGAGAAATTTCAAAACGAACGCGTCGACGGCAACAGCAACGTTCTCCACGGGAGGCCAAGATCGAAACACGCCAATCGTGAGTATTTCTCCTATAGACGAGCGAAGACAAAATATAATTATTTTTTATTTACTGTTTTGATGATCAATATTTACTTATGGAATATTCTCAATCCGTCAGTCAATCTTAATTATTATAATATTATTACCGTTTATGTTGGATCGCAATATCTGTGTGAGTGGCTGAGAATCTTTGAGGATCTGTGTGAGTATCTGCACCCAGAAAAATAATTTAGTTTACGGCCATCGTTTATTTGGTTTAAATAAAATATTTATTTGATTGAAATAAAATATGTATTTGATTCAAATCAAATACATATTTTATTTCAATCAAAATAAACGGTGGCCGTCAAATAAATTATTTTTCTGAGTATGTGAAAGTCTGTGAATATCTGTGAGTATCTGTAAGCATATGTGAGTACCGATGTGAGAATCTCTAAGCATCAGTGAGCATCCGTGTTATGGTCGAATTTTAAGATATTATTTTGAACTTCAGATCGCTGTAGAGATCGAAGTTAAAATCGCAGATTGACCCGAACATCATTTACGTTTGATCTTAAGGTCAATCTCATGGTCAAACTAATGTCTTCAAATTCGAACCTTAGTATCTGTGAGTACCTGTGAATATCTGTTAGTATCGGTGTGAGTGTCCAATGGACATGAACTTTATCATTATGTAGATATGTTATATATAATTTATTTATATTATTATATATTATTAATTTGTAAATATAAATGGAAAGTATTGTATAAAACAAGAAGCGTGCGGAAACCTTGTTTCCACTCGGCTAGTTCGAAGCTTTTTTACCGTCGTTGTTAAAACGAGTAATTCCGGATATTTAGATGAAAATGAGATCGGGCTGGACGAAGGGGTGGAAGAGGGCAGCAGCAGCCTGGAGCCACTGTCCCAGGACGAATGCAGCAGCGAAGGAAGCGGGTCGCGCTCGAGACACGTTCGTCCTCGACAAGAGCCAATGTCCCTCACGGTACGATAATACTGTTATTGCATACATTATTATATTAATGCGCAAGGTAAACGCTGAAGAAAAAGCACGGCTAATAAATCTGCGCATTCATTTTTTACGAATTTATTATGGCAAGAATAGTTTCCTCGTTAAAGAATGCCAACGATAAAATTGCCCTTATCTTCATCGTCTGCATTCTCAAAATCTTGCAGAAATGCGGAAAATAATTCCACTATAATCGATTCCTCCATCCCGTTGCAAAAGTTCCGCAAACGGATAAATAAAGCCGTAAGAAATCATGAATAGGAAAAGAAAAACAAACAATTTTTTTCTATCAATGGTAATATTTTTTGTTAAAAATTGAAAATGTCGTCACAGCGCGTTGTTGAAAAATATCAGCGGATGCGCCCTAAAGCATTAATTTAATAAACTATCGGTGATAAGCGTGCGGTTTGCATTCTAAAAATCTTGCAGAAATGCGGAAAATAATCCCACTATAATCGATTCCCCCCCCCGCAACAAAAATTCCGCAGACGGCTACGCGAAGCCGCAAGTAATTATCAACAATAAGAGATTTTTTAATAAAAAAAAATTAACAATTGTAACTTTTTTTCAAAGTCAAGTAATTAAAAATGTCATCACGCCGCGGCGTCGCAAAGTCGTCCAATGTCAGCAAACGCGGATGCACCTTGGCCCATTAACTTATTAATTGAACGTTCGATGACAAGCGTGCGGTTCGAATTCTAAAAATCTTGCAGAAATGTGGAAAACAACTCCACTGTAAATCGACTCTTCCCTAAGCCGTAACAAATTATCAACAATAAAAGATGTTTTTATTTTTAAAAAATAAACTTTTTTTGCCATTAAGTAATTCTGAAAAAAGTAACTTTTTTCAAAATCAAATAAAAAATCTCATCACACCGCGCGGTTGAAAACCTCAGCAAGTGCCGATTTGCCTCGGCGCATTGATTTGTTAATCGAGCGCTCGGTGATAACCGGTGCGGACGTTCCGCAACTTTTGTCTGGTCTGCGCACTTACCATAATGTCACCCGTGTTCAGGAGGTCCAGGAGCTCGCCGACGTCGTCGTCGGGAGGACGAGCGCCGGAAAGAGTCCAATCGGCTTTCGCGAGGCAAAAAGTTGATATCCTTGAAGCGAAGTCCTGGACGGCGAGCCGGTCGCTCGCATAGTCTCGCGTCCGTCTGAAAATCGCGCTCGATGGTCGCGATTCTCTTCTTCCCCATTCGCGAATATCCACGTAACAGGCGGACAGTTAGCGAGCGCTCGAATGGCGTCGCTACACCGGAAATGCACATAGACGTGCTCCATATCGCTCGTACAAGTGCGAACACACACGCGGCTCTTGTGCAGGCGATCCGCGAAATAGTACGGCATAATTGCATCTCCCACATTCCGGACACTTCCGCATTCGCGACGGTATCGCCAATTGTTCACCTGTTTACGTAAGAGAAAAAAAATAAATATACAATTGGATGGAAATGCGCGTACGAATGAATTTTCATAGGCTGACAGTCGAGGCCGATCGTAAATCGGAACTCGAAGTGCGAGGGACAGTTTGCACGAAGAAAATGGTTTAGCTCTAACGAAATGAGCTTTGCTGACAATGCATTGAGAAAAAGAATAGTATTTTCTACTATACCAATAGTTTCCAGGGGGAACGTCTACATATATAGTTTTTCATATACTAATATATTTAATTGGTTAAATTATAATTATTGTTGCAACCATGATTTTTTGTCACTGTCATAACTATAAAATGTAAACGTTTCCCTTGGGGACTATTTTTTATGGTATAAAGTCAGTATTATTGCTTTTACTATGTCATTTTTTCTCAGTGTGAGCTCGTTCCCGCAGTACACCCAGAAAAATAATTTATTTGGCGGCCACCGTTTATTTGGTATAAGTAAAATATTGATATGATTTAAATAAATATTTATTTGATTTAAGTATCTATTTACTTAATAAAAATAAATGTTCATTTAAATCAAATAAATATTTTAATTGAACCAAATAAACGATTGCCGTCAAATAAACTTTTTTTCTGGGTGTAGTAAAACCGACTAGTAAAATCGGCTAAAAAATTACTACGTAGAAGCAGTTCGTTTTGCTAACACGACAAAACTTTCTTGTTACTGCGACGATTTAGTTTGCGCTCGAATTCAGAGAAGCGAGACGCGCCCCGTTTCCCGAAATGAGTAAATAAGTTTTAATCTGAATATGAATGGAAGGATCGGCATAATAACTTTGCAGATCGAAGAGCAGATCGAGGAAGTCACGACCACGTACACTTCGGACGATGAGATTCGCTGCTCGAAGGCGGACGCGTTGGATTTCAGAAATGCGAGACGAGTGCCGTTTCCCGAATTCGGAATGGACATCGTCGATCGTAAGTGTTCCATATCAATTTAAAATAAAAACAAAAAATCTTTTTTTAATATATTTTTTATTTTAAAAAAGCATAATAACTTACACATAAAAGCATAATACTTGTTTCTAACTTATATTTTTCTGTTTTAATGTACGTGAAAGTGTTAATTTTATACGAAGATTTTTAAAACATGTTCTTATTATGATTGCAATACTATTTATAAAATGGAAAAGGGCTGATCCCGTTAATAAAATAAATAAATAAATAAATAATAAGAAACAGTAGGGGGGACCGGGGCAAAATGGGGAAGCTAAGAAGTAAAACCTGCTACAACGATACCGATAACATAGATCCATTGCTTGTCACACAAAAATTGTATTGGCACCTGTTTTAGAAGGATGTTTAAAAAAAACCATTTGGGGCAAAATGGGGTACCCTTCGATTTGACTCGCGGCAGCTACATACAAAAAATCCTGATAACAAGACAGTCATAACAGCGAGGCAGTTATGACAGCGTAACAGTCCGGACAGCTGGACAGTTCTAACAGCGAGACAGTCCTGACAGCGATAATTTTGGGGTACCCCATTTTGCCCCGTATCGATATCGCGTTCGTCTTCCCCGCTTTGCCCCGCTGCCCCATTTTGCCCCGGTTTCCCCTACATTATGCTTTTTTTCGTTAAAAAAATATTTAAAAAAAATTATTTAATGAATTAATTTGTGTTTATAAATTGCTATAATAATCAATATAATCATTTATAATTTTATTAAAAAAATATATATATTTGGCAGCTTCGCAAGATTCCTCGGACGACAGTCAGGACGAGGCGAACGATTCGGCGCCAGTGGACGTGATAACGCCGGTCGAGTCGTGGGAAGAGAATTGGCTCTTCCAGAGGAGAAAAATACAAACGCAGTCGGAGCCAGTCTCGATGCTCGTGCCGAACCCGAGCGCCGATTTTCGTGCCCTCATAGGCGACAAGGATGCCGAGGACACGTCCGATTTGTCGGAGTTCTCAGCGCAGTCCGACTCCGAAGCCGATTCCGAAGCCGAGGACGATTTGGCCGAGGCGATCAACAGGGTCGTCCCGAAATCGCCGAGGATCGAGAAAGCCGATGCCGATTTTTCTCGGTATTTCCAAAATATCGACAAAATCGGCGAATCGTCGAACCGCGCGCCTCCCGAAGAAAAACAGACGGTGGACGTCTTCACGATAACGGCCACAAAAATCGGCGATCGCGATACTTCATCGCCGCTAAAGACCGTCGGCGAATATCGAAATCGGCAGGAATCGGTCGGGCCGGTCCCGAAATTTATTAACGAGGATTCCGGAAGATCGGAAAATCGGTTCGACGCCCGAGACGGCGCGACGGAAAAATCGGAAGTACCAAAGAAATCGGCGTCATCGTCGACGAGCGAACCGGAAGCTCCGATCGGTTGCGATATCTCGCGATCGGAGGAGAAACCAGTCTCGATCGACGAAACAGCGGACGAGGAAAATAATCGGGCAATTTTCTCGTCGAGAGATAAAATCGGCAGGGAAGACGAGCGCGATGGAGAAATCTCTGCGGCGTCGAGTGCGGTTAATCGGCAGCGGGAATCGCCCACAATGAACGGATGTCCCAAGGTTGCTGCGCGGGGTATGTTAATTAATCGGCTAATTATGCGCGCGCAGCGATCGTAAGGATTATATGTGTTTCTATAAATAATTGTGTCTCGTTAATTTTACAGACGATGAGGCCGATCGAGCCGAGGACGAAAGCGCCGATCGGCGCGACCGATCTGCGCGAGCGATCGCGGCGAATTCGTCGCGGGAAGTAATAGAGTCGAACGGAAATGAGCGGAAAATTGAGAACGGATCGGCCGTCGAGGAAACGGACAGGTATCGTGTCGTCGAGTTAAAATTCTGTTCGGTTTCGGGCAATGGCTTTGGGCATTTTTCTGAAACATATTTTTGAGACACACCTAACGCAGTGTTAAAAAAATTCGTGTGAATTTCATGTACAATTGTGATTAACAATTAACGTAGAGCATATTGAAGACTTTATAAATACTTTACTTTAGTTTTACTATAAAAGTCATTTAATTCAAATAATTTACTTTAATTTCACTTTGAAAGTGTATTAATTTTTTATGACAATGGTACATTAAATTTACAATTTTTTTAAACCGTGAATGTAAAAAAAACATGTTATATTTAATGTGCTGGGAATGGAAGTTTTTATGCATAAACTGTGTATTAAATTTTATGTAAAATTGTGATGGAAAATTGAGGTACTGTAAATGTTGAATTCTAGAAACACTTTGCTTCTAATAATTTACTTTAATTTTACTCTAGAAATACTTTAATTCCAATAATTTGCTTCAATTTCGCTCTAAAAAACGATTAATTTTTCATCGCAATTGTACATTAAATTTAATGTACATTTATTTACATTTTTTGTACATTTATTTAATGTACCAGTTTTTGCATAAAAACGTCTAGTCCAATGCATAAAATTTACAATTTTTTAAAACTGTCCATATCATATTTTTATAGACTTCATCGTGTTCTCTGACTCGATCCTCTCTTGTTGTTTTCTGTGTGTGTGTTTTTTGTTCTTTCTTCCTTCAGCCTTTTAATAGTCATCCGTCACGTCGGAGTGACTTTTTCCGATATTTTTTTTTATACCGGTTTTACTGGCTGTTGCGTGTTTCTTGCATAATAACAGTCATTTATGCGCAAAGTTGCTTTCCTCGTTATTTTATTAATAGAATTAATTCATCATTCCACTTTGCAGACAGTGCCAGGCTTTGGCGCAAGCCAAGGCCGACTCGGCGTTGGAAAAGCCGAGTTCGAGAAGCCCGATGACTGGCGAAGATATCGAGCTCGCCGCTCCACCTCGGCCAGGTATCCGTGTTGATCTCAACATTTAATTAAGCAAAAAATAAATAAAAAATGCTGTCCACAACGATCTGACGATTTAATTTTCTTCAAGGCACGATTGCCGAGCGCGAGCACAAAAAGTGGGAAAACGCCGCGCCAATCGAGAATAATCCATATAGCGAGGAAAACATTCAAAAACGACTTCTTGAGAGACAATACGCCAGGCGCTCCTCCGAAGTCTCTGGGTAATAATTTTTTCCCACAGAAAATATAGATCGCCTTGGAAACATTTAATTACGCAATATTTTTTGTGACCAAATGCGTATCATCGCTTAATCGAATCGTGTTATCAATATTATTGTTGTTATTATTATTATTATTATTATTATTATTATTATTTGCGATTTTCAGAAGTTCTACAAAATTACGATCGAGTCCAAGTCCCCCGCTGCAAATTGTTTTGGGCGCAGGCCGACCGGATTTCAAGAGGTACAGAGAAAACTATTTACCCTCTCTAAATTTCGTACGTCTCGTCAGATGTGCGTACCTTTACTAATAATTAGTTACCTTTTACCTAAATACCTTTGCTAATAATTAATTTTTTTAAATAACGATAGCCGTTATCCAAGTGCAAGAAAAAAACAATTGAAATTTTTTTATGACACTTTCGAGAAATATTGACTTTTAACAACCACACATGCTGTGTGTGAAATTTCAGCCCACTCCGGCTCAAATTCTTATTTGACACACGACTTTTCACAATTTTTTTAGATTTCCCAATTCCTTTTTATTTATAAATAGTTATAAAAAAATCTAACAAAATATCTGAGTGCTTTGGAGAGTTGGCTCAATCGTATGAAAAATCGCGGGCCAAATCCGCGGGTCAGACCCAGTTCGATTTGGGATGAAATATATTTTTCAAAAATCTCATATAAAAAAAATGGTCTAATTTCAGATTCGGTCGCGATTACTACATCAACGAGGCGAAGTTCCCGAAAGGTCACGGCGCCGGGGACAACGGTTTTTACACTGCGACGAGCAGGCCGAACAGCTCGCTATCCCAGCACTCGTTGTCGACCGGCAGCGATTACGAACAGCAGGTGAGTCGAGGACTTGACAGATTCGAGGAGGCCTCCTTGTGGGGCAGCCTGAGTAGACGCAGTTATCGGGGAGCCGACGCTAGTCCTCACTTTGTTACGAACCCGTTCGTTCATCTGGTGGTTCCCGATCGAAAGACCGAAAAATCGGATGACTCGTTAGGGTGCAAAAACTTCCGATCCGGATGGGAAATCGTCGAGGAGAAAAACCGCTCCGAATGGGAAGATTCATTAAATCGATCGGTGAAGCCAAAAACCGGCACGAACGGGACAAGCCAGGATCGACGAGAATCGACGCCGATTCGCGACAAAAAAAATCCGACCGATCTTCCGATCGAGGCGAAAAATCCTTTCCTGAAGGGCGACGACTCGACGACAATTCCGCTCATGCGATTTCATGAAGGAATCTCACCGGTCGATCGGGACTCGGGAATGTACTCGATCGGATCGGTAGATTCGGAAAATTGGAACTTAGAAAAATCGATAGAACAGCGTCGCAAAAAATCGGCGGAGACGACGACGAGGTTGAGTTTTCCTCGGCGCGACGACGAGACGGACGACAACAGAGGTTGGATCGGTAACGACAGGAAATATTGGACTCTGGAGTCGAAGAAGTTCCACACTTTCGGTGGGATAAAACGCAGGAAGCGTTACGGCGAGGTCGACGAGGACGAGGATTTTTTCGAGGCCGAAGACGTCGAGGCGAGAAATCGCGAAGCTTTTCGGAGCGACGGCGAAACCGATTTTTTCGCCGGTCTGAAGTTTCAGACTTTCGGCGGTATTAAAAAAAACGAGAGGACGGCCGAGTGTGAAAGATCGAAGAGTCGACGGCGCAAAGTTCGAAAGCCTATGAGAGTTCTCGATGAGTCTGAGAAATTTGAAAATAAAATATTGAGTGGGATTTTTAAACACAGAGATCGGTCGATCGTCCCGAAGAAATCGTTACAAGCTTCGATCGGGGTGGCCAAAAATTTTAAGGACGCCGACGCTGAGTTCGATGATTCGCAGAGTCTGAAATTGGAACGACCCAGAGTTCCCGAGGTCGTTCACAGGAGTTTCGAGAGTCTGCTCGATCTCAGGCGAGGGAGCGAGTCGAGAAGGAAGCGAATCGTGCGGTCCAGAGGGGAGAGACGAGAAGGAAACTCGACGATATCGTTGAGACGAAATTAATTTTTTTTTTTTGAGATTTAATCGAGAGATTGTGTCTTTGTGATTGATACGATAAATCAATTTTTGACGGCACTTCGAAGTCAGTTCTGGATGGACGATAAGATCGATCGCGGACACCGCGAACGATCCGGAGCATTATATTACTATATTTAAATGGAAGATTATTGTTTTAGGTTTTTCTTTTTTTTGTAAATACCGGATGGCCTCCGTTTTCATGTTAATCTGGTATCTCGTGATCTTAGTTGATTTTTGCATAAACAGGTAATCAATTACCTCCTGTCTCGTGCCCGTTGTAAATTCGCGATATTTTTTTTTTTCAGTAACTTCGTCAATCGCTGTTTGAGGATTTAAAAAAATGTAATCAAGAGATTGCGTTTATTGAGGATTTATACGATAAACCTATTTTTACGGCACTTCAAAGATATTTCTAGATGGGCGATAAAACCGATCGCGGACACCGCGAACGATCCGGAGTAATATTTTATTTTACTATATTTAAATATAAGATTATTGTTCTGGACTGTCTTTTTTTTCTGTGTAAATACCGGAAGTCCACAGTTTATATATTAATCTATCCCGTGATCTCAGCTGATTTTTACATAAACAGGTAATTAATTAACTGTTGTCTCGTGCGCGCTGTAAATTCGCGATCTTTTTGTTAATACCTTCCTCAAACGCTGTTGTGTACATAGTAAGTCGATAAGATTTTATCCCGTACTCCAAATATTCAGAATAAACAAATTTTAACTCTATCTGTACATTAAACGTTTTAGTGAAACGAAACCCTATCCTATTATTACTGCACAATGCATGAGAGCTCTACTTGTACATAGACACGAACAAAGAATTAAATAATCGGTAAGTACGCTCGCATGAAATTTAATTACTCGTTGGGCTCTGTGTACTGTTATTAACACCGTATCAATTGCCGATAATACTAATTCGTTGGAATCGTATCATTAATTTTTATTCATTTATTTTATTTTTTTATTCAAATATTAGTTTTTAAATTATTATATTATTTTTTATTTGCTTCGTTACCGGATAATTGTTCACGGTATGGAGGCATAAAAAGTGTGCTATTTTTTCGCTAACAATGTCACATTTCAGGGTATCCAGCGAAGCAGTACTAACTATGGAATAACCACTGGGAAATATATCGGCATTGAATTACAAAAAAATTAAATTATTTTACTTAACAATTCCCCCACATGGGATTTCTGATACAGACTATTTTTATCGATAATTTTTTTAAGTAACTTTTATCCATCTCTGCTTCGTATAAAAAAGCACCCTTCACTTTCAGGGTTTATCTGAACGAATAATATAAAGTGACTACAAGGCAGCTTTTTATCGTATAATCGTTACGCGCCAAAAAAAAAAGAAAAAAAATTGCTCATCCGGTTCTCCGATTTGTTGCAGGAAATGTCTCGAAGCATCGACACGGACTCGACGTGCAGCTCGTCGAGCGACTCGAGGACGGGAACGACCTCGGAGCCGGGCCGCAACAACGTCCAGGCCGCTCTGCGCCGAGGTTCGATGCCCGCCGAGAAGGAATACGAGACGGAAATTCACGCGCGAATTTACCGAAACGACTCGAGGCGACAATCGCTGAACGACGTCTCGCGTGAAAAGTCGTGGAACGGCAAAGCGTGGAACGTGGATATTCTCGAGAGCGAGCGCAAGAACAGCAAGAACGAGATAAACGCCAAGTTGAACAATCGCGAGAACTGCGAGGAGAACTGCAAGCCGATAAGGAGAATAGACCTGAGAGCTTACGGTTTCGAGAACGAATTCAACGTCAAGAACGGCGATAGCGATCCGAGCCGATCGAAGCGAGTCGTCAACAAGTTGGACCTGCGATCGTTCGGTTACGATTCGGGACTGAGGAGAACTCAGTCGAACAACAACATCGACAGACGAGTGAGCAACAAAACCTTCCACGGACGTCCGAACGTCCGGAATTTCGTCGGGAAGTCGAATTTCGTCGAGGCCAACGACGGAAGAAACTGCGAGCTTCAGCGACTCTCGAGCCTCGAGGCGGCCTCGGGCGACGGGGTTTTGACGAAGAGTACGGAAATGCTCGACGTCGACGAGAGGATGGAGCGTGAAAAGTTTGGAAGGATAACCGCGGCAAAGTCCGTTCCGAACATCGGGGATCTTTACTCGAGGATCGACGACGACGTTCGAGAACGGGACTGCGAGGAAGACTACGTGGGCGACGCGAGTGACGCTGGATCCACCGACATCGTGAAGGACGGACGACGTAACGGAAACACGACGATCTCGGAACATTCTGAGATAGTCGAAGCAAACGGGAGAAAGGATAGTCTCCTTACTAAACAGTCGCCGATGCCCTCGGTGAGAAGATTGGCCCAGGCTTTCAGCAAGACGGAAAGGGCGAATCCGCTACCGGCACGAAGAGTAAGTGCGAGGGTAAACTTATTTTTGAAAACCTATCCGCTGAGGAAGGATACACTGAAAAAAAATTCGCTTGCGGGCTGCCAATGAAAAAATGTTTGTTTCAATTCTATTTTCAATTCTTACAATTCCATACGATATTGAAACGACGACGGCAAACCTGGCAAGGTGATATGTTATCGTTTCAATCCGGTATAAAATTAAACGAATTGAAAGTAGAATTGAAATAACATTTTTCGTTCATTGGCAGCCCGCAAAGCAAATTTTACTTGAATCAATGATTTTTTTTTCTGTGTAGTATTCGGTCTGAACATGGTGGGCGTTTCGTCCCAGGAAAAAAGTGGCCTGAATTTCCCTGACCAACTAAACATTTTCCCGAACCAAAATTCTAAAGACTTCTTTTTTTACATTAATGATGCAAATGGAAATACCTAGTTATTGTATTAATGTTTGATCATGTTTTCTTTTTTCCCAATTTGTTCTTCAAGGCTTCCTTTTACCTACTTTTTATTTATTTGTAGAAGATTCGGCGATAATTAACTTTTTCCCTGACCAATTTTTTAATTTCCTGACTTTTCCCTGATTCCCTGACCAAGTTATTTTCCCCTGACTTTCCCGGTTTTCCCGTTTATCTTTAACCGCGAACGGGGCAAAATGGGGCACCGGGGCAAAACGGGGTTTTTGGGCAAAACCAAATTTTCCAATCATTTTTGGATCGGACAAGGTGGCAAAACTGGGCAGAAAAGTCTGATGTATACGATAGGGCGAATTCGGGCATCCAAAAATTATTGGAAAATTACGTTTTGCCCAAAACCCCGTTTTGCCCCGTTGTCCAATTTTGTCCCGCTGTACCCTACCCGAATCGCAAGACCGAAGAAATCCACAACTGTCCTTCCCATCGCGTCATATTTGAAGGCATTGACCAGGTGTCGGTGGATAAGCGTGAATTCTCATCCCCCACACAACATCGAGCCGGTCCAGTATCGAACTCTTTTACCTTCACTTGGAAGAAGACGATCTAACAAATCGTGAATTCGATATTTCGTTGGCTCGAAGTATCGAAACGTTTCAGCGCCTCATGCGTGAAAATATGTCACGTGGAATTATAGTTTTGCATAAAATTTTTTGTTGCTCGGTTCACAGCCACCCAAATCCGTGAATCATTTCTCGAAGGAAAGACCGACCACGCCGGAAATCCACATAGTCGACACTCCGAGGCAAATGCACAGTCTGACCGCTCGATCGCTGTCGAGAGAATTTCGCGAGGGTTTGCGACAAATCGCGACCAAGGAAAACGCTCAGTCGAGGACAAAAACGATCGAGCAGAGTCGGTTGACGGAAATCCCCTCGTCGACGAGTCCGGTCGGCAGCGCCGAAGGCGCGAGTGTAATTGCACCTGGAAAATTGAAGAACAATATACAATTTTGGGAACAGCTGCACCGAAAGAGTTAAACAAAATCGACTAGTTGAGCTCTCCGTGTCATAACTTCGTGGTAAAGTTACTATAATAATATATACATATATATATATATATAAAAAAGGAGAAACTATAAAATTCTATGCTTATTCAGCTCAATGTCTATGTATTACGTAACTACGAAAACGGGGTGAATATTTGTACAGTGCTGTAGAGTAAAATAATAAATAACATTTATGTAATTTTTACAAGAAAAAGAAAAACGAAATGAAAAATAGATTATGGTTTTTAAGCTCAATGATATCGAGATTTTCGCGGAGCAAAATGGACTATTGTTTGTAATGTTATTTAAGTTGCCATATTTTTTAAGGTCGAGCGACTCGTCGCGCGATTTAGAGTTTACTCGATCGTCGTTTATCCTTCGTGTGCCACCGACGACAAGAACGGCGACGGTAAATTCGTTTCCTGTTCGATGTTCAAGTGCATCGTACTCGATGCTGTAAACTGCGCCATCAATGTGCATTTAAAAATCGTATGCGAGGTAAACGTTTCCTCTCTTGCGGCGAGCAAGAGAGTGCAAACGATGTAAAAAAAATATTTATGTATTTTGAATTCGTGCTAAAGATCAATGAAGATGAGTAATAAAGTATAACGGAGCATCCGAAGTCGAAAAATGAGGGGTGTCGAAGCGAAACTGGCTGTGTCCATAATTTCAAAAAATTTTTTAAAAATTAAAATAATTTTAAACTTAAAAAAAATTTTTTTGATATTCTCTCAAGGACACAAAGCAGTTTCAGCAACAAACACTCCTCAAATGTATATTCGTGCCAAAGGACACGGGTGTGTCGTAATCCAAAGAAGACGATTGAAGAAAATCTCTCACACCTTTATAATTCGTCATCGTGCTGTATCCGTGCAAGATATCGAATTACACTTAACAAAAAAATATATATCGATACCGAATTGTATTTAACAAAAACAAATATGGATATCGAACTGTACTTAGCAAAGGAAAATTGTATTTTATTTATCGTATTCAAATTGTACAAAAATATAAGTTTTTTTCGTTGTTTATATAAATTTCTTTTATTCGCTGTTTTTGAGCGCAGTTACCGTGCAACTTTCGTGGCGAAGTTGGTTGACGAATGGAGACGCTTGTCTTGTAGTGTTCAGAAAAAAAAACGAAAATATATTTAATAATATATGGTTCTAACTTTGTGGAATGGAAAAGTTTCCAATTGTTCCGCGTGCTGCCTCCTGTAGTCCCAGAGAAAGTGATCGAGACGAATAGCGTTGCACACCGAGGGATCGAGATTCATGTTCGGGCACTTTTGTATTTCCGTACGAACGACTTCGACGACCCGCTCGACTACCTCGATCGAGCATCCACGAATTTCGATTTCCTCCGTAGACCCTGGCGTCAATTCTATGCCTGTGTAAAAATGTTAAAACATACAATTTTAGTGTGTTCTTCTCATTTTTGTCGTAAATCGTAAAAAAGAAAAAAAAAAAGAAAAAATCTCACCGCACTGAAGAGTATTCAACAGCGGATTGCTGTACCGCATGGCGCCAAAATGTAGAAGGACCTGTGGAATTCTGTAGTCGGCGAACATCGTTATCTTATCGATATCCTTGAATTCGCCAATATCTTTTCCCTTGAAACACGCCCATACGTCTCCTACCAGGATCTGGGCTCGTTTGTAAAACGATACTGTAAAGAATTTGGATAATTAATTTCAACGCTCGATCGAAACCACCTCGTATTTTGTTTTATCAGTTAAGGATTCCCAGCCGAAAGTGAATTCAATTAGAATTTGAACACTTTCTGATGGTACAAAAATCTGAAAAAATCAACTGTATTAAAGATGTCAAAAACGATCATTTTGCATAATAATAATGTCAAAAAGTGATTAACTTTTGAGATTCAGATTTTGTCAGATTTTTTTGGCATCGCAAAGTACTGAAATTTTGATGGAATTAAACTTTTGATTCATCCTTAAGACGACGAAAAAATACACTTTACGGGTGTTAAGTATGTTTACCTCGATGTCCGTGAAAATCAGCCTCGTCACGAAAACATTCGAACTCATTGACGATCAGCTTCAATAATTGTTCCGCCGAACCATTGCACGATTTAATGCAATCCAGGAAAGTACCTGCATTTTTAAATTTATATATCATTTTTTGTTTTTTATTTCACAATTATAATTTTTCGACTGCTTGTCGTCACATCCTTTCATTAGCTCGATGAAAAACTTACCGTTGTATTTCTGGATTAAAATCTGACCAACTTCATGCAGATTTTTCAGTCTCTCGTCGATCATAGGTGCTGAATCGCAACCCTCGTCACCACGCAAGATATTTTTAAGATCCTCTTTAGTGATGCTCGCATAATAATTCGGATCAGTTATTGGAATCTTGTTCTAAAAATCGATTTATCAATGGTGGATTATTTTAAAAAATTACTTTGTTAACTACTTATCGGCATCATTATTGTGCAAAATCAATGCTCATAACATATTTAATCAATTATTATCAAACATGATTTTATCTTTAAAATTTTAAAGTTTTTTTTAATCAATTGGTTCAAGGTGTTTCGATCAGCTTGAAGTTTGTCTTCACAGAGTAACAAAAGCGTGTCTGCGCAACACCGTAAAATTTCGCACGTCACAGAAATCACAAATGTTCGTCAGCAAAATCGTGGTGCAATAATTTTCGTAAAAATGACCGTGAAAAGCATAAAGGTTCGTAAGAAATCGCTCAAAAACGATGTCATAAGTATGAAGAAACCTTCGTGAGTCTAAAAAAATGCACATCAATTTAACGAATAAAAACTCGACAATGCTTCGTAAATGTAAAAAAAAAAATTTTTTTAATGATTGCAGCAATTTGGACAAAATAATCGAAAAAGTACCAAAACCGAAAGGTGCGGTGCCAAATTTTGGTCTGCCACGATGGAAGGTCATGCCGCTGGAATGCAAAATTCCGATGATAGCCGGCCCGAAGGATGTCTGCCTCTTAAGTCGCCGAAAGTTGGGAGAGAAGCTCTGGGTACAAAACAAAAGTGCCGAATTCAATTTGAGCGACCCATGCAATTACGAAATGGAACTTTCTTACGACTCCATGCACGACGAGCATCTGACGAGATATTTCTCGAGAAAGTCGAACATTCGTCGAATGATGAAGCTCGGCTTCGTCACGAAGGACCTCGACGTCAAATGCTCTCTGAGAGATTACAATATGTATAGAAAATTTTTGAAGAAACTTCACAGCGACAGCATTAATCGGGAGTTGAAACGGCGAGCGAAGTTGGCTGATGAGCGGCGAGTCATCGAGTTTGCGGACTGGGCCGCGCAAAAGGAAATCGATAGGTACGATAGGCTCACTGAAAAATATTATAATTTATAAAACTGCAGAATTTTTTTTCATGGACAGCCTCATAGGTTAATAGTTACAAAAGGTCTACTGAGGGAAAAATAATTTTACAAAACTCAGATTGAAAGTGGAGGAACGTAAAGCGTTGGCGAAAGAGAAAGCTCGAGAGGAATTGAGTCAACGGGAGGAGAAAAAGCTTGAGGAGAAGCGAGAGAGAGCAGCAAAGCTTAAGAAACGTTTGGAATCGACAGAGCTCGCGCAGAGGGAAGAACGCGAAAAGCGTATATTGAAATCAAAAGCGCAGACCGACTACATGAGACGGAAGAGGGCAGCGGCTGTGGAAAGTGCACAACGCGAAGCACTCAAAACTCTCGGCGCATGGGCAAGAAAAGAGGCGAAGCGCAGAGAAGCAAGAAAGCAACGATCGGCGCGTGAAGCTGAGGAGAAACTTAAAGCACTTGAGGAAAAGTACGATAATAGTATCGTTTGCGTTTGCAACTTCGTTCTACCTCTAAAAAATTCTGATCGCCGTTTATTCTTATTAAATATAAAAATCCAAAAGTCAAAATTCGTATTAAAATTCAAAATTCGTATTAAAATTCAAAATTCGTATTAAAATTCAAAATTCGTATTAAAATCCGGTATTCGTATAAAAATTCAAAATTCGTATTAGAATTCAATTTCATCTCCGAAATTCTGTTATAATTATTAGAGAACTTCGGAGTCGAAGTTTGAATTTTTACCGTCATAAGTATCGTAACGGTGCTTGGATCGACAGGTGGCAACGTAAAAAGAGCCAAGAGGAAGCGGAGATAGCTAGAACAAAATCGGTGCTGCGTTATGCCGAAATGGAACGTGAAACATTCATAAAAAATTACACGAAAAAAGTCAACAGAGAACGAGCCTGCATGCAAAGTAGGTCGATTCAATGCTGACCTAAAGATCTAACAATTTTTATAAAAGCGATCATAAAAAAAAAATGCAAATTTTTTTGTGATCAATTCTTCTCAGTAAAACTGTATTCTATACTGTCTGTAACAGGACGTTTCAAGAAAATTCGACGTTTCGTCACGTGCCACAAGGCCAGACAAATTTCCGCATCAAAACAACGTACTTGTTGTCGAAAATTACCAAAAAACAAAAATAAAGGTCAGTTAAAATAATATATCTAATTGGAATGAAATACATTTTTCAGCATCGAATTTATACATTTTAGATGAGAAGAGCAGATGAGAGGAGGAGATCCGGTGCATCAAGTACAAATATTACAGAGCAAAAAAATATTTAAAATAAAAAAAAGCATGTATAAATATGAACATTTTTGGCTTTCGCTGACAAGCTTAAGTTTGTTGGTACGATAATAGTATTTTGCAGCGATAATTGTAGAATCTTGACGTACTTACCTCGATGGCCCTCTTTATCGCTGCGCACAGGGCAAAATAGCCACTGTGTCCGTCGACACGCCATTTAGTCCGGGGATTGGAGCTCCAGAATGAAAAGTTCAAAGTATCCAATACGAATATCCAATCCACCGCTCTCGGATGTCCGGGGCTTGGGTGCAGTTCGTGTTGCGAAAAGTCAGAACTCAATCCAAATCCGGAGGTATCGCCTCCAATGCTCTTTTCTATCAAGTGACTCAACACCTGCAATTAAACATGATAGGTCAGTACAAAAAACCTTAAGTATTTCACTTAAAATCATACAAACATTTAACTGCGTTTTTAATAACAAAGAAACTGTCTTGTCCAATAAATGACATCTTCGATTTTCTGAGACTTCTCAAATATGTATGACCTTCGATCAGGAGTAAATGTATGTTTTTTTTCACGCAAATTATTAAAAGTTTATACTTCCTTTCTGTAAATATTAACAATAATAATAATAAATTCGTAAATCCGTGAATAACAATTGACGTGTTTGGAGTCTCGCCGATGCTCTTTTTTATCAAGTGGCTCAAGACCTACAATTGAACTCGATATGTCAGTACGAAAAATCTCGAAATATTTCATCTAAAATCCCACAACCATTTGAGCGCAATTCTAACAACAAAGGAACTTTCTCGTTCCATAAACAAAGTCAAGTTTCCTTTATTTCTCAAAAATGCACGACCCTCGATCGGCAGTTGAAAGTAAAAAAAGAAACTTGTAAATGCGTGAATAAAAAATCTGCAAGCCGAAAGAAAGTGGTAGATTGTACGTAACAGGTACTAACTTCCGAGGCCAAATTTTTCACGCCTTCCTCCTCGATGAAGACGTTTTTCGCCATAGCGGCGATAAAGTTGCCCGACTCTCGCGGTCCGAGTGCCATTCTGTTTATCAAACGTCCGGTAATGTGCCGTTTTCGTGCCGAAACAGATCGAATCTAGTTTGCGAGCGATTTATTTTTTCTTTCTTTTTCTGTCGCCGCCGAAGGATATTGTGCGAAAAACACGTGCACAATGCCGGTGTCCGAACGAGACTGTCACACACGCAACGGCCGCGGGCTTGCCGAGCGACTCGACGCCATTGTGAGGCCGATAAGCGACGGTGATTGGCTGTCGCGTCCTCCCACCCTCGCCCGACGGTCACGTGACCGCATTGGTAGGCAAGTGGCTGGTAGCAACGGGTAGCTCAAATCGTAAACAAACAACCCTCTTGTAATAACGTCAAAATTTATCTTCACGTCTCCCGTCATCAAATGTGAGTGTGTGCGTTCCCGACAGACTGCAAATATTCCGAGTGCCAAGACTACGTTCCAGACTCTCCTCGAAGCGGAAAGGTAAGAAATAATTTGTAAGTTTTTTTTTGTCTTTTCCTGCTCATCGCACCGCTTAGGAATTTTTCGTCCACTCGCCGCGCGCTTGGGTTAGGTTTCAACTTTCCTTAGGGCAATTGAATGAAAGTCACTGGCTGTCGTGAAAGAAATCACTCGATCGGGCGAGATTATCGTTTTTTGCACTCTTTTGCTTACGTTGGTTTAAATTCGTTTTTTTTTTAGTCGCGACGGGTTTGAATGATGTCTTTGTTTTTGAGCCTGAAAAGTTCGATACAATGTGCACTGGGCACAGAAGTGTATACGAGCGTTCTTTTTTTCTGGCTGTTATGAAAGAAATCACTCAGTCGTGTGAGATGTTATTTTTTTTTTACTATTCAGCTTACGTCGGTTTAGTTAAACCGACGTAAGCTGAATAGTAAAAAAAAAACCGGATCGACAAAAACATTTAGTTGAATGTTTTTGTGATACGGTTTTGAAAGATGTCTTCGTTTGAGAGCCTAAAAGGCTCTGGACACAATGTACACTAGGCAGAACTGTATGCGAGCGCTCTTTTCTTTTTTACCCGTTTCGCCGAGTACCGAGAGTGTATCTGTGTTTGACCTTCGCCGATTTAACGTTTTTGGTTGACAACGGTTTTGAATTATGTCTTTGTTTTTGAGCCTAAACAGAGTTGAACAAAGTACCAAAAAAGACTTGAAGTACAAAGTTCAAAGTACCACGAACACTCGAAGTGTTAAGTACTTTTTCCAAGAATTTTTCGCACTCAGGTTCGCAGCATTAAGCGTTAAGCGTTAAAAAAAGGTGCAAAGTAATTTGTACATGGCTTCTTCGTTATTAAAAATCGCTAACCGGAATTTTCGCAACTCGTCGATGTAAGACCGTTTTAATCTATTTTTGGTTTTTTGTACATATAAAAAAAAATTACATGAAAAATATCATTAAAAACGAAAATGATCCCTCATTTTTTAATGTAATTTTTTGAAAATGATTAAAAAAAATGGAAAGAGACACGCTTTTCGTTTTCGTCGTGCGCTTGCGTATATGTATTCAAACGGTCAATTACTATCGACATGAAACACTATCCAAACCAAATTTTAAATGACATGCTAAAAAAAATCATACTTCAGATCTTCGATCTCTGCAGAAAAAGAAAATAATAAAATTATTGCCACTTAAAAACAGTTTATTATCAAAACATTCCCGTGGATAATTATCGACAGATAATTACATTCCAACCACCGTGACCAAACTTAGATATATATATATATGTATACCTTACATATAGTATATTCGTTATTAAATGAAAAATTCCCGATAAAAAAAAACATATTAAATTGAAAAAAAGACAGAAGCTCGATTGCGTGTTAATTGAGAGTTATTAACTACATTTGTAAGTACAGAGCCCAATCGTAAAGTGGCATATCACTTTATTAACTCAATAGTAACATTCAATATTACATAATTCAACCAATAATCGTTTGTGGTTTTTCATTTTTTTTTCTTGTCTCGTTAAATCGAATTTTTACATAAGGACATGCGATACTTATGTTAAGATACACTTGATTGTAGGTAGTACCTAATACTAGTATGCATTTTTTCTTCTTTATTTCTTTATTATTAGTATGCTTTCTGTAGAGTTTGATAAGATTCGAAACTTCAACATCGCGCTCGTAAACTTACACGCGTAATACAACGTTTCTCGTGTTTTTATCTTCTTACGACAAACAAAAAACATGCATGATTTTATTTACACGTAGCTCTTTACAGTTGCGATATTCGTGAATTGCGCCTCGGGATGTTTTATAACTGCACCGTATCTCTATTTTCTTCGTGATCTTCATTTATCATTTCTTTATTTTGTTTTTTTTTTAATCGTAACGCTAAACATTATATTATCTAAAACACTGAACTCGCTCTGCTGCAACGACGATGATTCACGGCTAATTTAAAACGATAGTTAATTTCTTTTTTTAACTGCGGAATATCGCAATCATAAGGAACCGTTTGGAACACGATGTAACTTCCAAAACATAAATAGCATCACACACGCGTTTCGAATCCTCGTGTCTGTCCGTGTGTGTATGTGTTATTTTTTCGTGTGAAAATGTCGAATGCTGGTGCGTTACTTTTTTTTTCATTTGCATTCATCCTTCCGAATAACATATGTACACAATTATCTCCCAACACAAAATGTGAACAGATTAAGGCTCCAGCAGGCTATAGGCTATCTTCTACAATGTACAATGCATTATGTACCTTTTTGTTTAGTTTTCTTTTTATTTTGTTATTTCTTACGTTTTTCATTTTTTTACTTTTTTTTCGTTTTACGCACAATATGCGTCTGGCTGTGTGAATGTGTGGCAAGCGTGATAGCACCAAAAAGTTTCACGACTTTCTGCTTTCGGCAATCGACACTTATCTCGCACTCGCGGCAAGTAGAAAATTATAAAAATCTTCCAAATTCGCGTATATCATAAAAATTGATTTTATTTGATCTTCGTTTTTTTTTTCTTATTATTTTTTTATTCTTTATTTATTATCAAATTTTTTCAACATATGCGTATAGATAATATGAAACAATAGTTTTTAACGAAAAAAAAATCTATTTATGCAATTATAAATTGTGTTGCAAAGACCCTGCACGAGCAACATTGATTGAACATTTTTCTTCCATTCCGTGCAAACGACACACGCGTGTCTCGTTTGTATAGCGAGATTGGAAAATGTTACAATAACTTTTGTGTGTTCGTTCGTTGTGCAATCGATCGAGATAGCGTGGCCCAACTTTTTTTTCCCCCCATCGCGAGACATCAATAATTATTTATCAATATTTATCGGAGAAATAAATAAGAAGGTTTGATACCCATCGCCGTACTAGCAGCGAATAACTCGATTAAAAAAAATATATATATTATAAGTAATTTTGATGGTCGTCATATTTTTTTTAACTACTGAGAGAATGAGAGCATAATTTAAAAAGTCAAATAAATGAGCCATTTTCATTGAGTCTGTGCAGTGTATCTGTATCGCGATATTTAGCAATCTTTATGAGTATTTGGTTTTCTTTATTATTTATTATTTAATTATTTTAGGTATCGAACCTCCTTAAACTTTCTTATAGTTTTTTTATTTTTTTTCGCCGCCAACAGCGACGAATATAATCGAAATATTTTTCAAGGATATATAAATCGCATAGGACCAATGTGCACGTATGAACGTTTGATCTCATGCTTTTATTAATCGGCATCGTTACAATTGCTCCCATGCACATCACACCTCCAGACTTCACTCATGCATCAAAAATGCGCTTTTCACTTTATGTATATTTAATTCTCTTAATAATATATAAAAAATCTATTTTCTATTGACTCTTAAGCTCTTTGCCAATACTGTACGAGACGATTTTGTTCCAGTCGATTTTCGTTCGCATTACGGGCAATTGCCGTCGCAGAGCCTTGAACGTCGTGTCCGACATTGTCTGATAATTTTCCGAAATCGCTGTTTGATAATCGTTCTCCGACTCCTCGACGAGACGTATAAGCTCCTTCGCGGTCTGCTTTTCGTTGGTTATCGGCAAGCTCTCCTTTACCTCTTTGCTGCTAACCAACTGCACGTTACCGTCCTCGTAATAGTGAACTTGTACTTTTAGACTACCGCGCAATTCGGCGTTACCGGAACTCGGACTAAAGCTTACGGTCCAAACCGAGCGCCAACGTCCGTTCCAGAAATTCTTAGGTTGAAACTGATGATCCTCTATGCAAGCCGTTAGCGTTATGTTTCCTGCAAGAGCAAATTCCATATTGGAGTCCAACGATCACGACTCATTCGTGATTTTCGCTTATTCGATAGTTTGGACATAAATATTATATTTGAACTTAATTGAATATAGCTTAAATATAAATTCTGCACATTTCACTCAACTTCGCGGCGAAATCGATTTTTTTTGAGAAATTCAAACTGGACTTTTTTACGAATAAAAATATTCCTGAGACAATTCGGTCCGCGTCCTTGATCGGATGAAAATAACTGCTAATTTCGTGACCACCTTGACGAATACAGAAGCGACTTATTATTATTAATTGATAATTGATATACATATATATATATCGGCAACAAATCTCGGAGCGTTTGTTTTTCTATTATATTTCGTATTTCTTTTTGTTTTTGGAGTACGTTTTTTTATATAGTTTGTTATATATCTCACCTGCTTGGCTCTTTCCGAAGACAGAACAAGCACCGTGTCTGTAATGACTCTGAGTGTAATTCGTTATTTCATCCTGAAGGGCGGACCTCCACGGTTCCGCGGTCGTGTCCGGTTCGTACGTCTCGTAGTCCTGGGCCTCCTTCCTGAGGTGGTCGTATTTAAAGCTCTGCTTGCTACGAGCGTCGTAAAACCTTTGACTTCCCAAGTCATTGTGCTCCGTTATAAGCGCCGGATATTCGTTCCCATCGACCTGCAAGCAAAAATATATATATAAATATTTTTCAAATTTATCCGATTATAAAAAGTGGGTATAAAACCTGATTAAAAAAAAAAATCGGTAAAAATAACTATAGCCGAACGATGACGAATCGTGACTCGCTATCGATGAGTCATGAAAAACCACACCTTCTTTCGACAATAGTCAATGAGCAATAAAAACGGGTAATCAATAGCCGAATATTCTTTAAATTATTCTGCTATCGAAATAACGTCGATATTAACTCTGATTACTATAAACAATTGAAATACGTGAATGTACTTTTTCCGTCCCGTTTGAAACTACAGATTTGGGTTGTGAAATATATAATTACTACTCCAATCGGCCCATAGAAAACTTGACACACAACAGGAGAATGAAAAAATGACTAGAAAGCTCAAAAAAGTATGAAACATCATTTTAATATCTATTCCTTGGTCTCTAAAGTCCCGAAAACTTTACGCGATAAAAGCATTAAAATTCGACTAGTAAAATGGCCCAAAAAAAGTATGAAAAATAATTTTTATTTGCATCACACACGAGATAAATCGATGGTCTGAATAATTCCAATATTATCAGCGGAGAACCGAGATTTCTGCCAACTGTGTCTGCGTATATAAGTAATAGCAATGCATAGATGTACATATTTGTGTTAAAAAAGTATGTCTTTCCCCGAGTAAAACGACAGTTTCAATCTGCGTACTAAAGGATTTCAAAGCCAATCGGCCTGTGGAGTCAGAAAAACTTGACACAATCGAAGAATAAAAAAACGTCTAGAAAACTCGCCCAAAAAGTATGAAAAATCACTTTAATTAGCATCGTACGAGACACAAATTCCAATTCTCCGCAACGGTATTAGCGGAGAGCCAAGACCTATATCTAATAATCGAACCAAATAAATGTACATATTCATGTTAAAAAGAGCACGCATTGTCCCAAGTGAAATGACAGTTTCAAGCTGTGCACAAAGTAATTTACGCACCAACTAACATTACTAGGCCGATTGGTTGTTCGACTCCGGAAAACTTGATACAATGGAAGAATGAAAAATGGACTAGAAAACTGATAAAAAAAAAGTATGAAAAATCATTTTCAACCCAAACACAAATTCATGGTCGAATAATCCCAACTGTGTTAGCGGAGAGCCAAGATCGGTGTCCACCTAACACAACCCAAGAAAATTTTATCAACTCCTTTCTCTACCGAAAACCCTTGCGACAAAAAATTATTCGAATAAATAGATCACAGTCGAAAATATCGTTTCACCGCCGCAACGACTGCACGAGTATTTCGCTGCTCCAATTGCACCGCAAACAAAACGTCATACGCGCGCTCGTGCTGTCGTCGAAATATTCAAAGTTCGCACGAATCATGATGAAAAAAATTTCGCTGGTACGCGACTCTCGACCGCCGTGCATAATTACCCCGTGCGTGCGAGTTTGACGATCAAAACTTATTTCAATCTGATAAAATCGAAAAAAAAAAAAAAAAATTCTTGAGGTGAGTTAAAGTGGTGATGGAGAGACGATGGGTACCTTGACAGGCGTGAGCTGGTCCTTATTGTATTGAGCAAATGCCCCGCAGGCGCCTTCCTTTAATAGAACGTCGTTGTTCAGGAGGACCCTCACATCGTTGAAAACCTCGTTGAACTCGCCAGGTGGAGAGTGCAATATAAAATCGGAAACTATTCGTACTTTTGCTGCATCGGGGATCAGGTCATTCCCATCCGCCGCCATCTTACCTTCCCACTGGGCACGCACACTCGCGCCGATGTGTCAAACGCCACGGTTCGTGGACCGCAGGTTGCCCCGGCCGGAGTCGCCGTGAACACTGTTATAAAATCCTAACGGGTGTCCGAGAAACAGCGTCGACCCGATTAGGACTTTTTTTCAGCAATTACTATTGCAATTCTGGTTCATCGATCGATGAAAAGAACTTCGAGGCAACACTTTTCGTGGCGCAAATGCGAATCGACGATATCAAAGCAGACCCGATCGAGACAGGTCATTTTTTTAAGGTTTAGAAAAAACATTGCTTTACGTTTGGGCTTGTTCTGTTAATTTTATTTTTATCGACAGATACAGCTATTTTGTTCGTCGAACAAAGTTTTTCTAGTCTTGTCGAGTGCACGAGGCTTGCTTTAAACTTTTTCGCGAATGCAACACGTTGGGAAGTACGCACGTTATTTCGATTTAGACAACATTTTACTTTCATCGACCTTGGCGAGAGAGGAGGCGCGTCGTCGGAGCCGCTCGTGCGGTCCCTGGACGCACGCTCACACAAACAGGCGTGGTCAGGACTTGCGACTGTACACGCTTATCGCTCGCCGTTTCCTGTACTAATATTGGGACAAATGCAATTCGCACAGTAGATTGGGGATGAGTGGTGGGATTCATGATTTTAGTTTACATTTCTGTTAGATATCGGAATTGCGTGAATGGATGGTTTGTCTTACACGAAACGAGCGAAACGTTCGAGGCGTTCGCGAGGCGCTCGAGGACTTGCCTTATAAGGCGATGTTTCGGTATTCGCGGGATTCCGCACTGCGGCACTCTTCTTTACCAGCTTGTTTCCAAACTTTCGTGCAATTTAATGCGTATGCTTTTTTTTACTGATAAACTGTGTTGCTGATATTGTTGTTCTCTTCACTTTTATTCGTTATTGTTCTTGAGATAATTGTAATGGATTGCAAAGAACATTGAAAACAGGGCGGACAGCTTTCTTTCGAGGAACGATGATTAAAATTTATCCTCGAAATATTATGATCGATTTGTAAGGTAAATAATAAATAGATACGACAGTAATGGTTTTTTGAACAGCTTTCTTTTACTAATCGAGAATGGCTGACGAGGCGAACCGTGACCTGATGCCGGTAACAGAGGGCTCTTGCGTAGACACCTGTCGCAGTAATATACTAGGTTTGTTATTCATCATTACATAAAAATTACATTTAAATGATTCAAACTAGTAATATTTACATAAAAATTATTCAAACTATTAATAATTACATTAAAATGATTCAAATTATTAATATTTACATTAAAATTATTCAAACTATTCATAATTACATTAAAATTATTCAAACTGTTAATAATTACATTCAAACGATTCAAATTATTAATAATTACATTTAAGGTAGTACTAGCGCAATGACTGACGCCGCCTAAGTTTGAGAGGAATAAAAGAGAATTACAAACACTTCTCGATCGGATAAAAATCTGAAAA
>JAPYZD010000225.1:27598-76448 GCA_030522725.1 Ichneumoninae sp. B BG-2022a | reverse complement strand
CTTATTACCTAGGGGGGGGGGGGAGGTGGAGAGTCTCGGGAATGGGAGTAGAATCGGCAAAAGCCGATTCTACTCCCATTCCCGTCTTTTACAGAACGTTATTACGGAAATTAGTCTCGTCATTATCGCGTCTTCTCGTTGACAGCGGAAGAAAGATAGAAATTGAAGAAAAAAATTAAGAAAAAATACAGAAATGTCGAAAGCCCCGAGCGACCCGGAGGGTTCGCTGACGGAGTCTCGACGGCTATCTCCCCTCCGCACTCAGACACACACGCACTCGAGCTAGCCGAAGAAAAATAGGCTATTAGGTGTGTTATTACACCGCACGGCTCAACAATCTCTCGGGATGAACGAAATTATCGCACGCAATCAACTCACCGAGAGATGGATCTTTGACCGTACCGCAAGCCGCGCGGAGTATAAAAAAAGTGGAAAAAAATTGTATATATATATATATATATATATATATGTATATATGTGTACATATGTGGAAGAGATGAAGACGAAGAAGTCTCTCGTCGGTGATATAAAAAAATCCGAAACTTACATTCGTCTCTCTTTATCCCTCGTTTGACTCAAGCGACCGAAACTGCCGAAATTGCTCAACCGAAAATCGTTATGGGGTATATATATATCTGTACATATATGTATAACTCGAGCGGAAGGATAAGGCGGGACGAGGAGAAAGCCCCTAACCCACTTCAATCTGCCGCGATCGCTCGTCGAATAAAGTGCGTCTGCGTGTGTGCCCTGAAATATGAGATGTGCCCCGAAGACCGCGGGCGAACAAACATTTCGCCCAGCCGGTTCATCCCGATCGTTTCTATATCATCGCTATATGAGCGTTGGATCGTCGAGAAATCGCGGATTGATCGGGTGAACCTCGAATACGTGCCGACCCTCGCGAAACTCGCTGAAAGCCGTCCTCGACCAACTATTTGTTTGTGCAGCGAGTAGAGCGCACATGTGATGTCTTGAAGGGATTGGCAACTTCGAATGGAATTTTTTTTTCTTCCCCTGGCATCGAGAACACAAAAAACCGTAGAGTACAATGCCAGTCTGGCAAGTGCGCTGGCAGTGTTGAAACGTCTTCGCGGATATTTCGCTCGGAATCTCGTTTCGCCGGTCGGAAGATTTCCCGGGAGTTTCGTGATATACATATATATATGTTTCTCTCGCGTAAGAGATACGGCTCGCGCACCTGCTGTTCCTTACCCCAGTGACATTAGCCCGAATCTCTTCCTTCCTCCTTCGCAACCATTCCGGAGCTTGCTTTATTGTACCGCGGCGCAGATGCCTCTCGCGGATAGAGACAAAAACGCATGATCATTTGGTAATCGGAAGATTTTCGGCCCTTAATTAAATGGATCATATAGAAAGAAATGTGTATAAAAAAACACTGAAAGAAGTACTAAAGAAACCTAGCTGAAATTAAAGACTTAGTTACCGAAGCCGATTTCTTCGCCAGACAAGAAATCGGCCATCTAATTTTTTGATTAATTTCTTAATAACATTTTGGAATTATTATTATGCAAGATTAATCTTTTCAGTACCTTTAGTATGCATGCATTTTTTCAGATTTTTATACCATCGAGAAGTACTTTCAATTTTCTCTTATTTTTCTCGAACTTATGCAAAATGAGCCCGAAGCGACATGCTACCTTAAATGGTTGGTAAAATTAGTTAATTGGTTTGCAACCAACTAATTTGTTGACTCAACCAATACAACTTTTTGGCACAACTGACAAGAAGCTAGCTGGACCAACCAAACCTTCTCCTTTTTCCGTGTTCAAAAGTTCTATCAAGGGGCGTATAAAAAAAAATCGTTCTAAAACTTCTTCCCCGGAAAATCGTCATGTGCGCACTCAATCAATATACCCTGAACCAACCGTCCCTAGGCGACCGACAACTTCTGGTACCTGCATCGGGCACCTTCCACCGCAATCTCCCGTATGAACGGTTGCCTCGAACCGAAAAGAGGAACCGACAACGTTGCGGCCGCGCTCGCGATCCGACCAATTTGCCCGGGAGTAACGCATCCTCACTCGATCAAACGGAACGCAGGGATAATTGCAATTGCACTCAGAGCTCGAATGATGCCCGTAAGATAATCCACACGTGGAACGTACCTGTAACAACACAACATTATGCATATACCTTTCGTTAATAATTTCAAAGCAAAGCCCGTGCGTTATGCTCTGTCGAAGTTACAGTTGCTTTCGCGATGAGATACCGTCTGCGGCGGGGTCAACCGATAAATCCATTCCACGTCGATATATCGTTATGTAGTGGATATCGTGAGCGAGATAGACTGCGTGCGCTCCGGCTTTGTGGCAGCACGGAGGGTTTACGGCGAGTTACAGAGAGAGGTAGGTACGATAGCCTAGGGATGGAACGATCGGAGCGTACGTACACCGTAAATCTCTCTGTGTCCGGTCGTTCGTCCGAATCGAGGAAAAGGAAGAGAAGAAAATCGCTCGGCGGAGGATCGCCCGAACGAGGGAAAAAGGGGCGGAACGCCGGGGCGGAGGTCGGCGGAGGAGGAAGCGGAGCCAGAAAAAGTTGGACGGTATAAATACGAGTGAGCCAGAGAAAGATTGTAAAACTGGCTTTGCGAGTCGAGCACAAGCTCGGGCGTGCGCGCACGTACGCTCGCACACGTTTTACACACGCGGTACAATGATACAATAATCGGACTGTACACGGTATGCAGGCATCGTCCTGCGGCTCTATAAGAGATTTCCATATAAGATAGCCCGCTGTAACGTATTCAAATGCAAACATGCGCAATACATAAATACCGTTTCGTGCCTAAATGTAGTTGTGCATATCGTTACTCTGTATTATATGTATTATAATATGATGATATATACGATACATATATCATATATCGGAAGTGAAATATTTCCGGTATGACGTCACTTCCGATCGACAAATCAGATTTTCGAGCCTGAAGTGACGTCACTTTCGGTTCGAAAATGATAGATATTGTAGAGTGCGAAATCGAGTTAGAAGTTTATGTTTTTCGTCGGATTGATAAGCGGCCGAACGATCGAAAGATAGCGGTTAGCTACTGACAAAAGGAGATTGAGCGACAGAGTTTCGTTTTTTTCGAGTCAGCCGATGATAAGACGCGTAATGGGTCGCATACATGGTGAGCTGACTGCGATCGCATGATCGCTGAATATGGCGAAATTTATTATATACATCATATTCCTTAATAAAGTGTAACTCGTTCATTCGAGTGCCTTCACCCAGAAAAATAATTTAAATAAAATATTTATTTGATTGAAGTAACTATTTACTTAATGAAAATAACTATTTTACTTAAACCAAATAAACGGTGGCGGTCAGATAAGGTTTTTTTCTGGGTGTTCTTCCATGAACCTACGCCAAATATCAAATGACTAAATATCTCTATAATATTATATATACTTTACTATGTAATTATAGTAAATACACATGAACATATAACATGTTTATATGTATATGTACATACATATACATATAAATCTGCTATAGTTCGTCCGATGAAGCTGGCGGATTTAATGTAATGTACGTTGAGAATCTTCAAACAAAAAATGTATTTCGTCTTTATCCCAAGAACACGATCTACCAGTGGTGTATTTACTTTTGTGTATCCGAGATAGGAACCCGACAAAACGGGTGTTGCAGGGATACATGGGGAGGCAACATCGTCGAGATGGGACTCGGTCTTTGTCGCTCATTCTCCACAAAATAGATCCGATTATTCCACCTCCGTAGTCAGCGGCGTTAAAAACGCCCACCGCCGCGGCGGTATCTCGTAAGAACTATTGAAAAATCAATCCCGCATCACGAGGGGAGATTGAGACGGGTGAGAACGGGTCACCGAAACGGGAATGGCTTAGTTAGCAGGCCGATTCTACTGCACATAGTACACTGATACGTGCCCGTTAAAAATCGTCATCGATGCGTGGATAATAAGAATGAGGGTCAGAGACAAGCGGATGATTTAAATTAATTGGAGAAACTCGTTTCCCGGAGCTCATCCTCGGGAGTTGGATGTTTAAACCACCGTATAACGTATCGGCCTCGGAGGTTTCGTTGGGCCATAATGGAACGTGAAAGGACGGTAGTTTGGCTCGGCACATAGTCTCGTGTCCAGGGGGAGAGCAGTTGAGTGTGTTGAGCTTTAAACCGGCGGGTGGAATATGGCAGTCTTCATCCCGATGTGTTGAAGCTAACACGGGGTTACGGCCAGGGAGGGAACCGTTGGCGACCGGCAGCGCTCCCCCCAAGCGGTTTCCCTCCCGTCGCGCTTCCCCCCAAAGTCCAATTTCCCCCCCCCCCCCCCCTCCCCAGTGGTACCGGCGTTATCATAATCATATTTATATTTCACGGGGGTGTATAAAGATCCAACAGGTGCGCGTTGATATTCCCTCGTCACGTTTTCTCCACCGAAGCACCGGTTTTCCGGTTCGTTGTGGCCACTTTCTTTGCACTCGAAGGCTCCCGGTTCGACTTTGACGGTAACTTTCTGCAACGCTTGGATTTTGTTGGTAACGAATGCGAATACGTGTCTTACGGTCTCAATGGCAGACAAAAGATCGCTGTCGTTGGGACACTTGTTTTATAACTTCGATCTAAATCTGTACAGCGGGAACGTGGATGGAACCCCGGTTTGCCCTTGTGCGAGCTCTACAATGGAGCAAATTTTATTGGACGCGAAACGGCGAGGCAATAAATAACTCGATAATGGTAATAAAAGAAAGGAGGAACCGAGCGAGTGGCCAACGGGGGGAGACTGGCGATACGTCGGAGTTTATACGGTTGGGGCGTTCCCATCCCGACAGATCGGAGAAAGAGCTTTCTCCATGTTCACCAGCCATCGAAACGGGACAGTCAAAGAGAAGGTTTTCTAACGAACCGAAAGAATTTACTAATACAACATCGGCGGACACGATCGGAGATTCCGCCCGACAATGAATCACGAGGGATCGAGGATGTGATTAATTTCTTCAATAGGTCCATTCAGAGATTCATGAGCTGCCGCTGGTGGTGCTGGTGTGGCGCGGCGATGCAGACCCCTCGAAACTCCGCTCTGCCTTCCATAAGCTACCAGCATTCCAAGCTCCTTTTTAATATTCCTTTCCTTCCGTCCTTCTCCTCTTCGTTCCGTGTTCTATACTTACCCAACCGGATTTTCACTTAGTCTTGAGAGGAACAAAAAAAAATGAAACGAAAAGAAAACGAAACAAATGAAACATGTGGCCTCTCACCGTGCGCTATGGAAGTCGGCCCGCCCGTGCGAGTACAACCCTTTCTCGCACGCGCTCTCGGACTTACTGCCATAGGTAATGTACAGTGTGTTTCCTCGGCGAGCTGCACGATGCGCGGTTCGGTGTCGCACGATTTAACGAGAGTACTAAAATCGCGAAGCTACCGTGTAACTCGTTTCCTGCTGGGAGCCTTCGCAGCACCGTGATACCCATGGGCTGCTACTCGTTCCCTCGGTACTGGCCCATAAGTGCGCTACCAGCGACGGTGGCGAGGGAGCTCGAGAGACGGAGAGTGAGAACGAGAGGTGGAACGACAGAGTACCGAGATAGCTTGAGAGAACGAGGCACTCTCCATCGAACTGTCGTAACTTCCGAGCTAAGTCGATTTACGCTAAAAGGCAGCGAATTACTAAGTTCTAGCTGCGCGACGGCATAGCTCGATGGTATTGCAAGCGAGTTCACGGCAAAGCATCGCCGGCAGCTTGGTAGCTCGGCAGTAGCACTGCCTCGCAGCCTCTCTCCACCGGGGACGCTTATCGCGGTGTGCGGGATATTCGATTCGACTCCAACCCGGATATCCCATGCCGCTATTTCCCTCCGCCCCCGCTGCACTCCGTCAACTTGAAAGCTTTTTCGTCATAAGTAACCAAGCAATGCCGCCGCTGCTGCCGGTGCCTCCGCGTCGCAGCCAGCGGAAAGTCGTCTTCGTAGTACTCTCGGCGGATATGGCTTTTGCTACTGCGAAAAGAATGAATACGCAGGCGAAAAGGGCAAGGATGGAGGGAAAATTGTTGTGATATGCAATTATATGCGGCGAGAGATATCTTCAGGAAAGCCGTTGAGATTCTTCGCCGACATCGCTGAGAAGCAAATCTGCGTAGATATAAGAATAGCATTGTGCGATGTCGTTGACTCTAGAACCGGCACGTGATTCCCATACGCTGTTACATCCTACGACGAAATATCTTTCATGGTGCTACTTGATCGATACTCAATACTGAGTAGGTTGTGGCTTTACAGGAAAGCTACACTGAATGATCTAGTAAAAATTACCAATCATCTAAGAAAAATTACCATTGCACATGAGACTTTCCGCCGCCTATGGCAGAAAGTCTCAGATTATCCAAGAATTTGTACCGTAATATCTAAGAAAAATTCTTATAAATCCGGTACGTCTTACAATAGGTGGCGCCCTAGAGCCTACTACTGTGTGTTATGGTACACAGTAAAAAAAAGTTTGTACTTTTTACAAAAACTTATTGTCCATGACCGTCCACAATTTTTTATTTATTCATTTACTAGTTTTACAAAAGTTTTGCAAAAGAACGAACTAAAATTGTTAATTGCACGAGAAATAAAAGGGCAGGTTTGTAATATTCAAACCCGGACAGACGATTTTATCACTTATTTAAAAAAAATGTTTTTACGAACTTCGTATTCTGTTTTTACGAAATTATGTTTTATTGTGTAATGTCTCTGAAGCGCTATAGTAATTTTTACTAGATCCTTGGCTGAGTGTAGATATGTGTCATTCCCTAGTACTAGGGAATGACACACAGGACCGGTGCTGGCCGACGTTGGGCGAACACCGGCCCACTCTGTGCCAAACTGGCCCTGTGTGGCACGTCCACTGGGGCAGGGAACACTTTGCCTATACCTTGAGCGTGTGTGCCCGAAGCCAGATAGCTTCAACTTGAGACAGTCTGAAGCTAGAGTTTACGGACCGCTGCAAAGTCCGACGATGAAGGAAGCCCCAGCACTGTACACGGGTTCAGACTTAACTCACTTACTCCCGCCGTTTGAACGCGTATCATCTTCCCGCAATCTTCCTCTACGCCGCTTTCGCGTCACGCGAAGAAACCAGAAGCGATCAAACTATCCGCGTCGAACATTAGAGGAGGCTAAGAATCAAACACAAAGGAGTTCCGTTTCGACCATTCCAGGCTGGAGGACGTGTCTGAAAGCGAACTCGTATGGCGCTAGAACTTTTTATTTCTTGCCATTCTCTCGGTCTCATTAGAGAAGACTCGACGACGTACGAGGAGTCTCATCACGAGATGAGGATTACAACTCACCGCACGTTGCGGATATAGCTGGTTCGGTCGCGACTCCTTTATATCCGACACACAACGGTTCGAGGGGAGACGAACGGACGAGAGGGACGGAGAGAGTAGCTATGTACGCGAGAAGGTCCATTGACACGCTAGGTGCTGCGGTTGTAACATAATTACTGGTACGTAGTTTCTCTCCGTGCCTTGTCGACCCGGCGCGGCCGCAGGCGCTCGGCACTTCGTCATAAGCTTTACGATATTGCGGAGTCTCTCGGAATACCTTCAAAAGTAACTTTTCAGTACACACGTGATTATTCAGTCTTCGTTTCGTCTCCCACTTAGGCTAATGATCCGACAGTTATAACGCACACTGTTCCCGTCCGGTTAGTTTAATAATGCATGCGGGGGACCGAGACCCTGATCCGCCGGGAATTAAACGCCGAAGTGGCTAACGACGTGATTACAAAAAAAAAACTCTCCAAGACTACACTGTACGAGGGAAATGCCTCCTTGCATAATTGCCACGTAATTTTTTTCATCGCCCGACTAAATTGACGAGACGCGCCCCGGCATTTACGGAATCGTCGAATAATTAAATTACAAAGCCTTTAAGCTATATGACTCGCGCGGTGGGGAAGGAAATTCGAAAAAAACATTCCTATTAAATTCCCAGCGTCGGGCGGGCTCTGTGGGGGGCCTCGCGGGCCCGGACGATTTCCCGCACTCGCTCAGTCAGTGTCCATCGCTGACCGAAGGGACGGATCACTCCGCTTTTTTTTTTCTTCCACATATTTTGAGAGTTATGCGTAACGCGCAGTGATACGCGCTGGATATAACGGTGAGGCGAGATGCGCGTAACGATCGTAAATTGTACGGCACGGGAGAGTGCACGAGCTAAAACACATATAGCATAAACTCGCGAGCGCCGTGACGCGTCCCTGTCTCTGCAAGTGATTTAATCACTGACGTTCATTCATCAAGAGGAGAAACAGCGGCGGGGAAGGTACGAGAGAAGCCCCCGGCTTTCCGGATCCGGAGAAGCTACCGCAACGACGAGGAAAATTCCGCATGCATACGCGAGCTCTCGCACCGGCGCTTGGTCGAATCCCCTCCCGCTTTGCATATCCAGGCATTATTATTTCTTGTTTCTCTCGTTTTTCCCTATATACGTTTATTTTTTGTACCTGCTTATTCGCACAAAAGCAATTTATCAAGCCACCGTCAGGATAGAGATGTATCGAGAGGGAGAGGAGGAGAAGCGTGGTCGTAAAGTGTATATAGCGGTACGTACGTCGGCTCCCTCTTTTTATCATCCCCCATCCCGAACGTCCCCGAAGCTCCGCGAAAAGCACACAACGCTGGCATAATGTTGTATAGCTGCAAGCTTCCGAGCTCTCTCTCGGCTTGATTGGATTAAGATGAAAAAGGAGGCAATATAGTGCGAGATTGAGTTCGAAGCCGGGATAAAAGGATACCCGGCCTGTGGTATCCTAATCGACCCTCACTCCGCGTAGTTCATTACTTATCACTTCCCAGCCCCCTTAATTGATCGCCGGTATCTTTCGCCCTGCCAATTACGACCTTCCGGCAGCTGTCCGATACAGCCGAGATTACAACAGCGCCGCGAGGATTTCACGAGCCACCAGGCACGATCTTACCCTCGATCCCAAAAATTATTGAATAACGGAATAACGAAACGGTGGTAAAGTGAGACTTCCAACTTGCGATCCCGCATGCACAATAAAATGTAGATCCAAAAGACCATGCACCGAGGGGATTCTACCGGTGAATCCGGCCGTCGCGTCCTTCCCTGTCACTGCGGGAGGCTTCTCTCCACTTATCTACGAGCCATATCTCGAAATAATACCGTTCGTAGCGATG
This sequence comes from Ichneumoninae sp. B BG-2022a, assembly GCA_030522725.1. Lineage (NCBI taxonomy): Eukaryota > Metazoa > Arthropoda > Insecta > Hymenoptera > Ichneumonidae > Ichneumoninae sp. B BG-2022a. Next base: position 67,255 of record JAPYZD010000225.1, on the reverse strand, counting down.
CCTTGCCCCTGTTCCCTCTCTATGCACTCTTCACAGAAAAGAAATAACTCGTTCCTTTATGGATTCGAGACAGATATCGAGAATGCTACTGTGTCTGCGCCAGTATCGTGACGTATTCGAGTATCCTCTGCTCCGGCACTCGGAGGAATTTCGCACGGTGCGCGACACACTGAAATTCCGAGGATGCTGGAATTTTGCTCTGTTCGCCTGCATCGGAGCAGAGAGAAGGAAGCTGTTTCACTTCGTCAGATTCGCGTGTGTTTGTCGCAACAAAAAAGGACATCTATCATTTTTCTCTCCGAGGGACTCTCCGAGGGGCTTCGATGTTTATATTACTCAAACCCAGGTGGGGTTTTGTAAGGCTGCATGTTATATCCCGGTACCGGAGACGGGTAACAATCCCGGCTTGGCGCGGTGTCGCGACGGTGCCGGGATGTAATCCCCAGCCGGACCTACCCCACCTGGGAAACGACGTCTCGAATGTGTAACGTCCATTCGACAATGCACGATCTATTCTCGCGCGTCCCGCATCCAGAAACGATAACGACAGCGAGCCTCGTGGGCGCCGCTGCAGCTGCCTCGTACCGGGCTATTCTTCAACTCGCCAGATAAAAATCTGGTAAATACCGCCTCGGCGCTTCGAAGACCGATAACCGAAGCACACAGGAGGGCCCGGATATCGCCGCGCCTAAAAGTCCCGCTACCGAAAAGACCCCGTCCGGCCCCTCCCGAGAACTTTTCAAACTCCTCGAGAGGCTCCGTTCACCGTCGGGATACTCGTAATATCCGGGCGTGTACAGAATCCTGCATCTGGTATTCAACGAAGCGCGCGCGCCGCGGTGCAGCAACGCCGATCGTGATTCGTGTGGGTTTGAGAAGTTTGTTCCCCGGCTCTATATACAACAACCCGATGGTTCATGCTGGTTGCATTATCGTGCCACGGGCTAGTATACGAGGCATATTGCACCCGGCGAACTGCAATAGCCAGCGGTTTCTTGATCGCCAGGAAATTGCACGATCCTTTTCGATACCACTCGCTCTACCTCCGTAACAATAATAACAACAGCAACAACAATAATTGGACCAAAACGCGGAGCGAAATATACGAGCTTTCGACTTTTTGTTTCAACTTTTCGAAGCGCAGCGGAACGTCCGCCATCTTTTATTTTCCATGACTCCTCCATAAGTCTTGGCCGCAATAACGCTCCGCGAAGATATTTCTCCGCACCTTTGCAAACTGGTTCTGGATTGTCGGGGAGTATACAGATAACGTTTTATCGGATCGCGGTATGTTGGGAGGGGGGAGAGAGAGTCTCGGCGAACGAGGGACCCTTATCGCGCGGTTGTGCCACGGCACGGAAGAGGGAGACGTACGTGTGGGTTCGAAAGCTTGCGCAATGACGATACCCTGGACACACTGCAGTTCGGATGCGCTCTGGCTGCACGGTGCCGATTCACGGTACGGCCGTTCGAGCGCAAGAAATTCGATCGGTCGCGTATCTCGATGAACGACGCTTGTTCCGGCTGAGGGCGACGGCGCCGCTTCGGACCTTCTGGTAACGCGAAACTTGGGTCTAATTAATTTTACCTTGTTGCCTTTATTCTTAATTTACCTCGTGCTCCGTCATGGAGGCGGCGCAGTGCGAGCCGACAATGCACTCACGAGCTTTTAGCGTCGAGTATCTCGAATCAAGGACGTGTTTCTCTTTGAATCGCGGCGCTCGTCCCCCGACACCTATACTCCAATGAAATTGCGAAAGTTGCGATCAAAGTCGATCGACTTTCACAATATTCCCATTGTTTTCTTTGTCGAGCGGTGACTCGATAATTTTTGTGACCGGTTGCTGCACTCCCGAAGTAATTGTGCCAGAAGACCGGTAATCTGGTTCTCGGTTGTTCTATTGTAAAAACTGCTGTGTAATCCGTCAGTGTGTTATTATTGCTTAATAGGGCCCGATCGCCGACGTGTTGCGATCGAGCTAGATTGGCCTCCATTACGTATCTCGACTCGGGCTCGCCGAGATTGTTTCTCAGAAAAATAAAGGACACGTATGTCCGCTTGGGTATTAAGAGTGGTGCAACAGTCCTCTACGTAACGAGAATTAACAGTGTGTTTTTTTCCGTCTGTTGCAGGTGATCGCTGGAGAAACGTCGTTGCGGCGCAGGGGCCTGGAAGTGGCCAGAATCCGGAGTTAGAGTTACGATGAGCTAGCAAAATGCATTGGAGGATGAAGAGGCGCGAGCTGTCGGTTTGGGCATGGCTGTGGCTGTGGTTCTTCGCGGCTACCGCCGGTTCGCCGTCTTCCGGTGTGAGGTTGACTGGAACGACCGAGCAGCCGTCGATGCTGGGCACGGGAGCGACGTCGGCCCCGTCGCCTATAGGCATGATAACCCCATCGTCATCGGCCACGAGCACAACGGGCACGGTGACGTCGACGGCGCTTCACGATTTTCATTTCACGAGTGCGTCGTACAACGTTTCCATACCCGAGAATTCAATAGGCAAGACGTACGTGTTGCCGAGTGAGAAAATGGGAATAGGCCTTGCGAATCTGGAGCGCGAGGTGGAAATAAAGTATCGCATAGTCGGCGGCGATAGGGACAAGTTCTTCAAGGCCGAGGAGCGTACAGTCGGTGATTTTTGCTTTCTTCTGATACGGACTCGAACCGGTAACGTGGACGTGCTTAATCGCGAGCGCAAGGATCGTTACGTGCTGGAGGTGCGGGCCACGGCGACCAGACGAGCGGCCCGAAACAAGTTGGTCATACTAGATGCCGACACTACGGTGGTCGTTACAGTGCTGGACACGAACGACCTGAATCCTCTGTTCTATCCCACCGAGTACAAGGAGACCGTTACCGAGGACACGCCTCTGCATCGCAGCATCCTGAGGGTGTCAGCCGAGGACGCCGATCTCGGACGGAACGGGGAAATATATTACAGCTTCGCCGAGGAGACCGAGCAATTCGCCGTTCATCCCGTGAGCGGGATAATAACGCTGACGAGGCCTCTGAGGTACGCCGAACGGGCGATACACGAGCTGACGGTCCGCGCCGAGGATCGCGGAGCCGGCTTTCGTAGAGCCGGTTCCTCCCATACGAGCACCGCGCGGGTCACCATCAGGGTACTTCAGGTAAATCTTTACGCCCCGGAAATTTACGTTAATCATCTTCCCGAGATACTGGAGAATTCGAACGCGGACATTTACGCGATAGTCCGGGTGCTGGACAGGGACGAGGGTATCCACGGTCAGATAGCGAGCCTCGACATCGTGGGCGGCGATCCCGACGGACATTTCAGGGTGCGACCCGGACAGCAGCCCGGCGAATACAACATCGAGGTTCTTCACCTGCTCGATCGCGAGACTGCCCGTCAAGGCTACAATCTCTCGTTGCGGGCGGTCGATCGCGGTATACCCCAGCGTTTCAGTCACAAAATCGTGCCGGTGCATCTCGCCGACATGAACGACAATGCACCGGTCTTCAGTCGCGAAGTTTACGACGTCAAAGTGCCGGAAACCGCGCCGGTAAACACACCCGTTATAAGGCTCAAAGTGACGGACGCCGACGAGGGCAGAAACGCTCTGGTCTCATTGGAGATAGTCGGCGGTAACGAGGGCGGTGAATTCTACGTGAACGCCGACACCGGTATGCTCTACACGGCCGTACCGCTCGATGCCGAGAAGAAGGCACTCTACACACTGACGGTCTCGGCCGTCGATCAGGGAAACGCCGGTACGAGAAAGCAATCGTCCGCGAAAGTTAAGATCAACGTAATCGACACGAACGACAACGATCCGACTTTCGAGCAGTCGGAGCAGCTCGTATGGGTGGACGAGAACGAGCCGGCGGGCACGTCGGTCGTCAAGGTCACGGCGAAGGATCGTGATTCCGGGGAGAACGCTTACATATCCTATTCCATCGACAACATCAAGAAGGTACCGTTCGACATTGATCCGTTCACCGGTGTCATAAGAACGAAGCAATTGCTGAACTACGAGAGGATGAAGCGCGAGTACCTATTGGCAGTGCGCGCCGGCGATTGGGGTCTTCCGTATCGTCGACAGACCGAGATGCAGCTTCGCGTGAGGCTTCGTGACGTGAACGACAATCGTCCGCAATTCGAGAAGATCGATTGCACGGGTCACGTGCCGAGATACGTACCGATCGGCTCGGAGATCATCACCGTATCGGCGATCGACTTCGACGCCGGTAACATAATAAACTACAGAATAGTATCCGGCAACGAGGACAACTGCTTCTTTCTGGATTCGGCGAGCGGTATACTCTCGGTTGCCTGCGACCTCGCCGACGTTAAAGTGTCGGACAGAGTGATCAACATAACAGCCACCGACGGCACTCACTTTGCCGATGTGAATCCCGTTCACGTTCATCTCGTAAACGCCAAGAGAAACCTCGGCTCCCAGGTACGTATACTTACCGACGAGAGCGGAGCTTTCGAGTGTCGCGAGACCGGCGTCGCCAAGAGGCTGACCGACGACATCGCCGAGGCCGAGAAGAACAATGCACCTTCGAGAGACGACGAGTACACCCTCACACCCAGACGATACGGTGGTAACGTTCACGCTCCCGAATTCATCGATTTTCCGAATGAGATAAGAGTCAACGAGTCGACGAAGATCGGAACGACCATCGTGGAGATTCGCGCCCGTGATCGCGATCTCGACTACAACGGCAAGCTCGTCTACGGAATTTCCGGCGGCGACGAGGATTCGGTATTCGGTATCGATCTCGAGAGCGGCGATCTGAACGTCACCGGATATCTCGATCGCGAGAAGGAGAGCGAGTACTTTCTGAACATAAGCGTTTATGATCTCGGCAAGCCGCAGAAGTCAGCCTCGAGGATGCTCCCGATAACGATTCTCGACGTCAACGACAACGCTCCGAAATTCGAGAAGCCACTGGCCAGCTTCAAGATATCGGAGAACGCCCTCAACGGCACCAACGTCTTCAGGGCCAACGCCAGCGACGCCGATCTCGGCGAGAACGCGAGGATAACGTACTCGCTGATAACGGAGACGAGGGACTTCAGGGTCGATCCGGTGACCGGGGTGCTCAGCGTCTTCGGCAAGTTGGATCGCGAGAGACAGGAAGTTTACGAATTGAAGATACGCGCCCGGGACAACGGCGGCCACGGCACGGACACGCCGCCTCTGCACTCCGACGCACTCGTGCGCGTTACCGTCGACGACGTCAACGACAATCCGCCGAAGTTCGCGCTTTCCAGTTACACGGTGAAGATTCGCGAGGATGTGCCGGTGTGGTGCGTCGTCGCCGTGGTCGAAGCCACGGACCCGGACGAGGGAGCCGGCGGTGACGTCGAGTATTTCCTCTCGGACGCGATGGACAGCGAGGGTTTCTTCAAGGTCGACAAAGTGTCCGGTACCATTCGTACCGCCCAGCATCTGGATTTCGAGGAGCGCCAAGTTCACACGCTGACGATCGTCGCCAAGGATCGCGGCGAACCCTCGCTGTCCTCGGAGACAATGGTGATCGTCGAAGTCGTCGATGTCAATGAAAATCTTCATGCGCCGGTGTTCGATGATTTTGTTGTGAGTGCGAGTGTCTTCGAGAATCAATCCGTCGGCACTCTCGTGACGACCGTGCGTGCCAAGGATGCTGACTCACCGGGAGGAGACTCAAGGATCGGATACAGCATACGGGGAGGAGACGGCGTCGGACTGTTCAACATAGACGATGAAGGTAAGACTTTTTTTGCAACATTTTTAATTTAGTAGCGTGGCGCAGTATTTATTTATAAATATACCGGGAAAAAAGAGTTCCTGTCACCGTTAATATATAATATCAACTGCAATGACACGTACTATGGTAACTTAGCCAACAAAGAATCCATACTTCAATTCGCCGATAATACAGTTCTAATTTCTCACTAAGCCCACTAAGATAAACGTCCCAGTGACCGAAAACGTCCCAGTGGCCGCACAAAGCATGACTGCAAGAGAGACGCAAATACGATTTTTCATGTATGTACGGGAACTGGGACTTCGGCCTTAGGTGTGCGGTCGCTGGTTCTTAAAACAACCTACAAAAAACGATAAAATCACTTCAAAACACAACCGATAATATAACAAGCCAGGCGCGGTTGGCCAATGCTCGGAGTATGGCCGACGATTAGCTGTTAGTTGGCAGCAGATTGGCAGCCGATGATCGGATCTCGACTAATGCCCACCATTAACTAAATTGTCAATTGATAACCACTCCAACGTTGGGCTCAATGGTTGGCAAAACTCTGCTTACCAGAGTTGAACCAGCGCTGCCGTTCGCATCGTTACGATAATAATCGTAATGATGCGATCACGATGCGACGATAATAATCGAATGATGCGACGATAATAATCAAATGATATGAAGCTACGGAAAATGTAACCTTCGGAACGAGAACCAGAGAACTTTCCAAACGATTCGCTGCGACCCAAATAGAAAATATCAAGCCATTATGCATAAAACCCACACCAAACATTATACATACATTCAAACACCCCACACATACGACTTATCAGCAACTCGAAAGAATGATCAACGAATAAATAAAATGACGAATTAAATTTTAATTATCAATTCGCGCTCTGTGTAAGATGAGTGTCACGTCCTGTCCTTCACGCCTGTTATATTTGATTTATTGGGTATTATTTGTCACTAAATTATGTTCTCACGCTCGATTATTCCCACGATCGAGTTATTTTATTATTTTAATTCCACTCGAACAGAATCACGCCACCAGACGTACATATCGATTTTTTGCAAATTCATATCCATTCGCGAGCAAGCGTGAGCGCTCTCTTTTATTCAGATTCTTGGTATTCCCACTTTCAAGGTTCTTCGATAGTCCCGCGAGGTGTGCGTACTTAGCATTTCTTTGGTCCGAGATTTTCAAGCCGGAGATAACGTTGCAGAGAGAATTTATAATGAGAGATTTATTATCAAGTCAGTAACAACTTCTTCACCGCAGAAGATTCGAAAAATGGACCAAAGTAGTGAACTTCCCGAGTAGAAATTTTGACGCGTTACATCGAGCCCTGATAAGGCCTGACAAGGGCCTGATAAGGACTTATCAGGGCCCGATGTAACGCTCGAAAATGTATACTCGGAATACTAGAGAACCTTGAAACTGGACAGTGGTTCATTGCCCGCTAGTCTCGGCTCGCAGACTCTTCCAGCCTCGATAGCAAGGCAGACCTCTCGCGTATCCATAAAACTATAAATCGCTCGATCGTTCGAGTCAATTAAGTCCCGACGCGACTGAATGTCGAGGCGCGCTAGTTTCCCTCGCGAGAACGACAATAAAATGGTAGCAAAAGGGTCTCGTTGTCCGGTAAAATCCTCCACCGTCCTGAGAGTCGGAATCAGCCAGCGAGTCTTCGGCGCACTCGTAAAGACAGCGGCAACGCACACAGTGAGCTCCGTGTTCGTCCAGCCGCCACAGAGAACTCCTCTCTTTGCTCTTTATTCCGCGCACCCGCCTGTGTACACCTACCTTACGACCCGATCGTTACCTCCAGCGAAAAGTTCTCTCCGTGTGTGTTCTCTCGGAAACCAAGAGCTCTGATCAGCCTCGAGGGAGTCACCTTGCCCTTCGTACCGGTAGATGAAACCTCCTCTCCTCCTACTTTCACGGATTACAAGAACATTCTCGATACAACTATCATTCCATCGCGAATTGTTCGCCGGTATGAAGAATTTTCGTTCGTCACGAAAAAGAAATCACCTAACAAAAGAATCCGGAAGAATTATTCGAGGATAAGACACGTGTAAAACTTCGATCACCGCCCATTGTGTTCACTTAACCCTTTGTATTACGGTGGGACATAGAGTGTCCCACCTTCTTTCGCTCAGTTTTCAATTTTTAGCCTAATTTCTTGACATGAAATACTGAGGCTTAGTTTTTATAGTATCACACCCAGAAAAATAATTTATTTGACGGCCACCATTTACTTGGTTTAAGTAAAATATTTATTTGCATCAAATAAATATTTATTCAAATCAAATAAATATTTTACTTAAACCAAATAAACGGTGGCCGCCAAATAAATTACTTTTCTGGGTGCAAAATGCATGGCTCAAAGGGTTAAAAAAAAGATCATTCTCACCGACCTTTTTCCTCCGTGTATTTATACGCAGCATTGCGCAACCATACGCGAAAGTTGGCGGCAGATGAAAAGGTTGCAAAACACTGACTCAACATAGTGCATCTCCCCGGTGGGATCTCCGGTGAGCTGCTCCTTATTTATATATTTTTCACCGTCGCGTTAATCCGAAGAGGCGCCGTGGGTCCGCTCGCGAGACGCTTAATAACCGAGGGGCGGCGGTGACGCCGCGGAAGAGAAAAGCTTATGTCCTTCGTTCCATATTTTTCTGTCAATTAAGCCGATGATTCACGACACGTAATTCCGCCTCGCTCTCGCGAGTACCATTGCCCACACAGAGACACACAAATGCATCCGCAGAATCGATTTCTCTCTTTTCCTTTTCTTCGTCGGCTCTGTTGGAATACTGGGACGATCGTTAGCGCCAATTAACACACGAGCGTACGCGATATCGCGTCCCGCGCAAACCGCTTCTTAATTTCGCGTTAGTTTCGAGTGTCGTGTCAACGGCTATTGCACTCGGTGTGCGTGCAACCGAGAGCCGTAAAAGTCAGTTCGCTCCGAGGCTCACGCGCCCAGATCGGGAGAGCAGGAAACTCGAATAGTGGAAAAAAAAAAACGAGAAGTATATAGAGCAGCGAGTAAACGAGAACGGAGAACGATTTCAATTTTCCGTCTACCTTTAAGCTCCGTCCCGCTCTAATGGTCGTCGGGGAAATAATGGCTCTTCGGACAACGCGGCTATAAATTGTAACGGGGTGACGCCTCGATGCCACTCGTACATCGCGAGCGATAAACCGTGCGGGAATAAAAGTGAGCGAGAGGCAAAGAGTTAGGTATAGGAAAAACGGTGCCATTGGTGGCCACACGTGTGAGCGAACGAATGAGGAACGGGAGGGAAAAAAGAGTGCCTCTACAATCGGACGGAGGAAGAGGGCGCTCCAGCCACCCTTGTGGGCGACGGGAGGCAGACACTCTCTGGGCACACCAAATGTGGAGAACCCGCGAGTCCCAGTGTCCACGATTCGGTCACGTCCGAGGGGGTTTTCCATCGTTCACCGGAAGTTCCGTAACGCCCGCGTCGCCATTGCCGCTACCATTGGATCCGATGCATCTCTGCAGCTTCCACGGCCGGCGTGCCTACTCGATTTCGTAGATTCGTACTCGTCACACAGGGAAACACGCACATACGCACATACGAGTCAATACACACACGGAGGAGCAGTACCGCTCGTTTCCCGAATATCGATCGTTCGTTGGTGGAAAAATAATACATTGTCAGTGTGCTCTATGCATATTCAGTGTGAAATGGGTGGGGTCGGGTTTTGAGCGTAAATATTCATGTTTGTATACGGTGCGTATTATAGTGCAGTGGGGCGGATGAGGAGAGGGGGGGGGGGTTGGAGCGCGAACGCGTGTTATCATTGACGCGACATGGAGAGACAGCTGTGTATTGGTTCATTCTGTTCTGTGGACCCGGCGCGCAGAACATTCGCACTCTCTTGGTACTCGGTTCTACTTTGGCAATTCTATATTTATGCATTATTAATATATGTTTTACCCGTTGGCCCGAAGCTCCCGCGGGTGCTGCTTTTCGCCGGGTATAACGACTATTCCGGTATCTTGCAGCGGAAGACAAAGGAAACATTCTGCGAGCAATAATTGGTCCAGTGGATATATATCTAGTGCTTTTGTGTTCTACGTTCTGCGATATAATAAAATTTATCTCGTCCTCCGCCCGGTCGAGCGTGAAGCGCGAGACTCTTGAGGACGAGCGCCCGTAGCGTCAACGATATTTCCATTTTTCACACAAAGCTGGTGGGGCTCGAAGCGTCCGTATTAAATTCCTAAACCAGCGAACACTGCACCGATACAGCAGCTTCGCGTTTGAAAAGATAAAAAAAAATTTTTTAAAACAAGGAATAGAAAAACGATGGTGAAAAAATCAAGTTTGCGAACTGTAATTACTGGTCGCTAGAAACCTTTTTTTTACGCGGGGCTACATTAGTCGCGTGCCTTTGACGTTGAGAATGCTACTTCGCTTAAAAACCGAGCCTTTTGGATATACTGCGAGCCCTTTGGAATACTCCTGTCATATACGATTTTTTTCGTTGCTTCAGGTAGTCCTTGCGTTGTGTCCGACGCTACCTAAGTTCGAGAGAAGAATGAGAGAGATTACAAATACTTCTCGATGAAATAAAAATCTGAAAAAAATCGGGCATATCGAAGGTGCTGAAAATATTGTTTTTTACATAAATATAATTTCGAAATGTTATCAAAAAATTACTGAAAAATAAAAATTGTGCAACAAATTATCCAGCAAACTAATTTTTTTTGTTACGGAAATGATTTGTCAATTTTTTTGAATACGTATGATTTTTAAAAAAATTTTATGTAATATTTGAAAATTGCGATTTTAAACAAATTTTAACGTAAAGAAAACCCAATTTTCAAACATTACATAAAATTCTGAAAAAATCATACGTATTCAAAAAAAGTAACAAATCATTTTTATGAGAAAAAAATGAGGTTTCTGGTTAATTCGTTGCATAATTTTTTCTTTCAGTAATTTGTTGATAACATTTCAGAATTATTATTATGCGCAAACAATCTTTTCAGCACCTTCCACAGACTTGATCTTTTTCAGATTTTTATCCTATCGCGAAGTATTTGTAATTCTCTCTTATTCCTCTCTGAAACGTAGGCAGCATCAGACATGACTCGTTTCGTCGTCCGGAAAACCAGCCGCGACGCTTGAAGGAGCGGGTCAGTAACGAGGCTGCGACCGAGACTCCCGATTCGCGCGTAAAGCGAATGCAAGGGGAATTGCAGCGTACAGTATCAGCAGCAGCCACCGGCACTCCCGAGACTCAGGCAAGCTCCTTCTTTCTCCTGTGTGTGGGCGCTTCCCAATATCTCTGACGAGATTGCGATAGTACCCGTCAGACCCCCTCTCGGGAATACCGCCGGGAATGACGAGCTACCGCGGATGATTGTCGAGGTAGAAATATATTCAGCGTTCCGGGGAGCGTTTACAATCGAGGAAGCGAGCGCGGACAGAGAATGAAAGAGTTTCCTCTCCGCCAAATAGAGAACGGCGCGCTATTCGCGAATCGGTGGAAAAGAGATGTCTCTTTAATAATATCCGTTTCGTCATCCGTTCCCCGAGATACTCGACACGCTTCGGCGACGGAAAACTAGTCTCGCATCAATTCCACACCGCGACACGTACGCCTATACGTGGAGAGCTGAATACAAATTCCGCGGAGAATAAAAATCTCTGATACTCATTTTTTGTTACCTTTTTTCCCCAAACGCTCTTCCATTCCTCGATCGAAGACGGGCTGTTCGATATGCTCGGCACGAGGAAAATTGTATTTTTTTTTTATTTTTATTTTTTAAGGGTAGGAAGAAGACCTAGTGGCATTCGCATCGTTACGGCTCGCAAGGTCGATTGTTTGAGCCCTTCGGCTCGTCTTACCGAGCGCGTCGGCTTTGAAAACTACCCTTCCATTGTGAACTCGTCTCGGAATATGCCCAACTGAGCGGTTGCTCGCGCGTCCCGGATTCTTGGGGGGAACTTTCGCTATTTACCGTCGGTACAGCGGGTCCGGTAAAAGACGAATATCGCGGCCGGGGCAACCCTGCGATATAACTCGGCGCGCGTTGAATAGGCATTGTACAATTGGAATTTCTTTTATTATGAAGAGAAAAAATAGAATGAAAAATAGAGGAGCACGAGAGACCTCGCATCGCCGAGGCGGACCCGGAAGTACGGGTCGCACGATCGCCCGCGCTGGGCTCTCCCTCGCATGCTGGCCCTGCGGGTATGGCACGCGTCTGGATCGTTGGGCAGTCGCGATACTCTCCCTCTGCTTCGCAACGAGTCGAGGGCCACGCTGTAGTGCACTGTTAACGGTGAGGAAATAAAATAGAAATGGGAAAATGAGAAAAAAAAGAAAACGTAAAAGAATTCGCATGAATGCGAACGCTGCACTCGCTCTCTCGTTACCCTTCTGGCAGCCAAATAGAAATGCGCGAGGCGCGATGGACCATTGTGATGGGCTGCGAAACGAAACGAGTAAAAAAAGAAATATGTGTGTGTATATATGTATATTGGGGTGGTTAAAAAAAAACTAAAAAAGAAACATTTTTGGCCCACCTTTTTAAAGTACAGATTTCGATCTCACATTAAACCTCGCGACAGGCGGTACCTAGCAAAAAAAAACCTAAGAGGTGCCGCATTCGACGTTTTACCTAAAAAAATGCGCCACCTCTCAGAATTTTTTGCTTGGGCCCATCTTTCGTGAGGTTTGATTTGACATTGAAATCTATATTTTTTGGAGCGTGGAAAGAATTTTCACAAATTCACACTACTGGACATTTTTAGAGTTTCCTATCTACAAATAAAAAAAAATTAAAGAACATGTTTTTTGAGCTCGCTACACAAAATGACAATAAGTTACGTTCTCGTGTAATAAATAACGCACGTATTTGTCTCGGTCCATCCTCACCCCTATATGGATTAAAATATATATAAATATGTCTGACACGTAAAATAGCAATGATAACGGTGATTCGAGGTGTAAGACTATGACGATTCGTGGGCATTGATGGTAATGCTTTGATAAACGTTTTGGGCAAACTTTGAAATCTTACGAGTGTTTTAATTGAATCTGAACTCGCAGTGGAAGCGTTAACGAACTTGAATTTCAATGAAAAGAACGCAATTTTGTTTCCTCGACGAGACCCGCGAGGTGAGTTCACGGTAACTGTGATTTCTGCATGAAGAATAATTTTGAGTTTGTAATTAGAAGACCCCGTGTACACGAGGCAGATGTAAAGCAGAGAGACGGAAAGTCACCGGCTAGCGTTAATTTCGTGTTGTTTCTTACTCGCCGAAACAGAGGTTTCCGTCAGCACTGTGGGCACAGAGGTCAGTGCGAGAGACTCGAATGAGCGTTAAATATAATTCCACGGTTAAGAGAGACGGCATTTGTCGAGTTTACACAGTAGACCAGTAATTACACAAATATTTACACGATTTTTTTTTTCATTCATTTGCGTACCGTGTTAATTAAACGGTCTCTACATTCCATAGTGGCGCTTCAGACACGGTGTACTGTATAATTATCGTAGTGAGGTAAACTCGTGTCCGAGAGACAAAATTAACATAAAATATTGAGCCAGGAGTAAAATAAGTTACGGATTCCTGATGAGCGGTAAAACATTCCTCGGATGCTGGGTTTAATTAAACACAGAGCCGCAGAATTTTGTTGCAATATCCAGTTTTAGGAAAAACTGCGATATTGCTGCGTCCCGTTCGAATTGAGGAAAAACCTAAGTGTTTATTCTACGGGGTAAAAAAATACAACAGAAAGAGTTCTCGGTGGAGTTACTAAAACTTATTTCGTCATAATATACGGAGCATAATAAAAAAAAAAAACCGCCAATGAAACCTTGCAATTTTTTAGCGTCACATTGGTGGGCTCCAAAACAAGAATATTTATTAGTACACTAATAACTAATAAAGCACTGATAAAACATGGATTTATTTCAGAACTGGGCAAATACCCTAAGTACTTGCACACAGAAAAAAAAATGTGTTCGACGGCCACCGTTTATTAGGTTTAAGTAAAATATTTATTTGATTCAAATAAATATTTATTTCATTTAAGTAACTATTAAGTATACTTAATTAAAATAAATATTTATGTAAATCAAATAAATATTTTATTTAAACCAAATAAACGGTGGCCGTCAAATAAATTTTTTTTTGGGTATGAAGTACGTATTAAAGTATCGGGTACTCGAAGTACTGGGCTTTAGGTAGTTCTTGAGTACTGACGTATTCTATACTGGCAGAACTAAATTTCTGAAGTTCTGAGTAGTGGGCACTGACTCAGTACTTGATACTTCAATACGCACTTCCACCACTTAGTGTATTTGCCCAGCTCTGATTTATTTAATCCATTGACATGGATTTAATTTAGGCAGGCCTCCTCCATACTTACCGTTAGGCATCTTGGCGGAATAATTTTTTATTTCTGTACACACAAAAGAAACATGAGAAAATAATGTTGCAATGATACAATAAATCTTTTACAAAAGTCTGATCATCGGATTTTCTACTCACGTGTCGACGACATTCAACTTCGTCTCCATCTTTGAATATAAAGCGAAACGAAGCTCTGCTTGAAAGAGTCCCCGAGTAAACGTCCACGTCTCAGTGCGCGTATAGAGGTGAGATGTGTACGAGCAAGAATCGCGCGACGACTGTACGACGTCGCGAAGCACCCATAACCCGGGCGCCAAGAGGCGTTGAAAAACCGTTTGAATACGAAGGTGTTGACTCACGGAATAACGCGTGTGCCTCTGTGTGCGTCACACAATATTAGAGTCCGTGCACGCGAAGACTAAACATAAACGTTTCGAGGGAGCGCGATGAAACGCGCGGGTCCCGAGTGCGACCAAAGACTTCATTCTCCTACGGTAGTCACCTCTACAGACGTTGCGCACAAGACTCGACGGGACTTTTCGCCCGAGCTCTCTTTGAAAACTCAATTATTTATAGAATTTACGTTTCTTCGAACACGTTTAAAAAAATAAGAAAAATATTACCAAAGTCGTAGGTGCCAAGAAGAAAACAGAAAAAAGAACTCCACGTCGGTACTCGACCTCGGTCTCGAGCACACCGAGTGCCACATTCATATCCCGTTTTGTACCAAGATATTCCGCTCGTTCCACAATCGAGACTGCAATCCCTCGGCAACGAGAATTCTAATGAATATGCAGCGAGTGTCTCGGGGTTGAGCTTTTCAACCGTACGATATATATATTTTTCCGCCATATCACGCTTCGCGAGATACCGCGGACATATAAAACAACCGTTACCACAGTTACGAGTTTCCCGCGTTTTCTGGTTGGGTGAATTATTCGACAATCGTGGATTTGCACGCAGTATAACGCCGTCGGCTGACAGCACGTTTCCGCGTGTGTACGTTGCTTTCGGCGCGGGTGTCGCGAGCGTAGTTTCGCATCCAATTACCAGTCACGCAACGTGCTCCCGGCGCAAGATTTCGTCGCGGGATTGTGTCTCCTCCTGTAAAACACGTTTTCGGGGTCTGTCTCTGCTCACTCGACGGGCGGCGAACGCGTACGCGAAACTCGCGGGGACCTACGATCGGGCACGGGGCACAGACCGCGATACGCTCTCGCTGCGACGCATACTAATTCGATTCATGAATCCCTAATGGTGCGGAACGCACGGTGGCACCCCGAGGCCGTTACGATACCTGTAACATACGCATTATAAATCCACCTACTTCACGGATATCTTGTCACGATCCCATCAATCCTTTTCTCGCGCGAGATACAAGCCCGATAGCTGAAAGTTCAAATCTCCACGTTGAATAGTAGTTTCATATCTGCGCGCACGAAAAGAAACAACCCGGATCAATTTCTTCGCTCGGGGAAGCCCGACATCGATAGATTAGTTTGGATTTTGATACTTCCGCGATTACGCGATGCAAAGAGGTCGGATACCGCTATACTTTGTGAGCGGTGAATTTTAAAATAAATTAAAACTTCGTTTAATGATGAACATGGGAGTTTAGTGATTGTTGTATTTTTTGATACAAGGCAACGTGCCGCACACCCAGAAAAATAATTAATTTGAAAATAATTGACAAATTCGTTTGTCACGTATTTGGATATATGAACTTGTCCTTTTATTTCCCGTGTCATTGACAATTTTAGTACTTTTGGTTGTAAAACTAGAATATTAACAAATAAAAACTGTGGTCGTTTGTGGACAATAAGTTGTTGTAAAAAGTACAAACATTTTTTCTTGCGGACGGAAGTCTGCATAGATTATGGACTCGAACAGACAAGTCTCAGACTCGACAGTTGTTCTCGTAATTTAGATGTAAAAATGAAGTCCCAGTAATCATACTCTCGGTAGACCCTCACGATAGATCGACCGGAAGTCAATGTTAGATAAGATATTTTTTTAACACGTGTAACGAGTTAGAAATTTCCGAGCTGGACCAGTCTGGACCGTCGGACAATGATCGCGGAGGGTCGAGGATGCCGGGACAATTTTGGTCCAGACAGCCGTGAATAGCTGCCCACAAGCGGTCCTGTCTTGCATGCATTGTACAGAAGGCGTAGGGTGAAAATGAAGCTTGGAAGAAAGCCCCATACGAGACGCTGGACAGGGGGTTGAGAGGGGTTCCACAGCCTCCAGCATCCGAACGTACCAAGGAGCTGGACCATTGTCTCAAGAGCTCCGCCTCTGTTCTTCTCTCCCCTCACGTGCGTGTGGCCCCTCGCGAGTGACGTCACTTCCGCCGCCCTCTAGCCTCTCTCATCTCTTTAATTTTTCCTACTGCTCGGACGGTAATGCCCTCGGGGAGCTGCCGTGGCCGCTGCAAACCGGTACCTGCACGATGAACTTCGTCCGAATAGTCTACTCCACAGCCTCGGTCGGACGATCAAGCCCGTGGTGCACTGCCACGATGCACCGAGGATTCCTGCGCGGCTAACTCGCCTCGACCTTACCGGTGCATTCGGACAAGGGAGCGTGGGCGGCGATTCACTGCCGGCGGATTGAATTCGCTAAAAATCCATACCGCTAGGTGAAACGTACGGCAGTCCCAGCGCTCCTCCGGGCAGAGTTCTTCGCTAACCGTAATTCGATTTCTCTTGCGAGAGGTTAAACAAAAAATACGGCTTCCATGCGATGGCTTTTTCTATTTACCCTCTCCGTACCGTGAAAATGAATTACCACGTTTAGCGGGCCATAAAAAAAATATGTAAAGTGCAGCGACGATATGGCAGTGTAACACCACTTTTATAGCGAACACTTCAGCGGCAAAATTTCTACGGGTTTTCTCGACGGGGTTCCCGGAGAGTTTATCGACCCTCTCACAGTCGCAAGCCAGTCAGCACTCAATTTGGCCGCTTTCACGCGTCTAGCTCGGGCCCCACCACCACCGAGGTCTCGAACATCCCACCGGTGGGTAGAATCCAGCACGTCGGGCCGTCAGACAAGAACGAATGTCTGTCCCGATAAAAAGCTTGAGGAAGGTTCGGCGATGCGAGACAAGAGCGGGTATATAGAGTCGTGTCAGGATGCATCGAAACCTCTCAAGAAAAAGTGCGACTTCCGCGTTTTTTTTTAAGTGAGTCATGGAAACCAAAATAATAATAATTTGGAAAATTCTCGGAAGTTTAGGCCCTGCTGGAGCTGTTTTGTTCTTCCTTTTTTAACTTCATCGGCTCTGAGCACCCGTCGCAAGTCGATAGACTAAATGATCGCAGTTTACACTATGCGTGATTATCTTTTCAGTGAGCAACTTTCCGACGGTTTTGGAATATTCGGAGAACTTCACAGAATCGGCATGCACGCCCTTTTGACGTATGCAAGATCTAGAATTTTTTAACTCCAACAAAACGGATGCTGTAAACATTTCAGCGGCCATATTGGTTTCCACGACAGTTTATAATATTCGATTTTCTTTATTTTTCGGAAGATCTCGACGGAAATTCGAGTGCACGCCGAATCGTTTATGTTATTAATGCAGTCCTGCAAGATTTTAGACATACACGTCGCATAGTAACGATGAATAGTGAAAACTAGGAAATCGCCTATTTTCATCAGTAAAACAGGAAGCTGCAGCAGCCCCTTAAGAGAGGATCTCGGACCCAGAAATCGAGCCGATATCAGTAGCGATCTAGACTCCACCCACAGCGATAATCTCTCTGGAAGCGCCAGCGCACACGTACCTTTCTCATTCACGAAGCCCTCTACCCCCCTCCCCTCCCCCCTCTGTTCGCTCCCTCTTTCTGTCTCTCTCCTTCTCGCCAGCGATAATATGTAAGCGGTTTGCGATTAGCCGCAAAAGCGATTAACCTGAATTCGCAATATGGAGCCCGCGATGGGAAGGTATAAGCCGACGATCAACAGTATTCCACGAAACGATTAAGTCTAACGCGATGGATAATGATACCGAGGGCCGCTGACTGAACGGCTGAGCGGGAGCTTCAGGGAGAAGCTCTCATACAGGCCGATGACGAATTACCTCGATACCCTTAACGATTGAATCGAAATGTATTATTCGTAAATGGAACCAATCACGGTACTTTGTTCAATACGTCCACATCAAAATGAAACTTCATACGCCATTATTGGCGGAAAATGGACATTTTTTCATTAATTAAGTATAATTACCGTTATATTCAATAAGCACGAAATTGGATTAAAAATGCTTAATAATGAAGGTTTTTTAAATGATTTAATTAATCAATCAATTATCACTCTTGCAATTCAGAGGATAGCACGGTGAAATTTTGATTATAAAATCACTGAATAATTGATGATAGAGTTCCGAATTGAGAATTAATTTTTTCACCGATAGGTCGAAAAATTTGACGTACTCCGGTGGCGAACGAGAGAGATATTGCGTGTAGAATGTCGGTCGCCAGGGAACTTTCCTCGTGTCACCGCGGGGTCCCGTTGTCGTCGAGGACGGATGATAATGCGATGACGTACGCCCATTCTTGCGCCCGGCTTTGCGCCTACACTTTTTCTCGTGTGAGAGTGTGCGCGCGTGAGAGTTTGTCTCTTTGCGTAGCGTCGCTCACTCTCACCTTCTCCCGTCCGACGCCTAAAATTCGTAGCGTAGGTAGAAACCGAATCCGGTACCGGCCCACATCCGGCGAGCTCTCGAAAGACTCGCGGAAGTCGCCGCTTCTCGGATGACGAGAGGATACGAGGGAACGACGAGGACGACGACGAGGCTGGCAGGAAAGAGTCCGCCGTTGTGCGCTCCTAGTGCAGATATACTGCGGGCGGTGTAGTGTGCCCCGGCTGGGCCACATAGGTGCCATAAGACGTACCCGGATCCGATGGCGGGCACATACGCGCTTCGTGGAATCGATCGAGGCGAAAACCGGTTTTCACCAGACGCATTTGCCGCCGTGTATTACGCCCGAGTGAGCTTATAGTATGCGCGCGGAAAGGGGAGGAAAACTTCCCGCGATAGCCCCCGAGCGCGGGGAAAAAAGAACAGGAAGAAGAGGAAGACGAGGAAGAAGAAGCGTAGGCGGTGCGTACGATACCTACGCTCACTACCTGAAGGACTCCTCTTCCCTTTACGACTTTCCGCTTCGTGAAATTATTTTTTTATTTTCTCGCGCCTACCGTGCAAAACTTAGTATAATATCCCTAGATATGAGATATCAGAGAGCGACTCCGCGATACCCTATGGGGGATTATCTTCCGCGAATAAGTTGGCGATAGGATATTACTTCGAAGTCCTACGATATAGTAGGGGGTGGGGGGCATTACGATGCATTACGGAGAGCGAGAGAGACATCGCATTTGCCGCATGAACGGCTGAGAAAAGTCCTGGAGGTATGTGTGTTCCCCGTAGTGCCGGGTTTTGGTTCGGGGGAAAAAGTATAGCGAAACTCGGTTCGCTCTTTATTTCGCGCTAGGTTGTATATCATCTGCATATGATAGCGCGACGCGTCCCTGCCGTGGAAGCCATTCGTTTCAATGCGTACTATTCACACAGCTCGTGCGCGCGAGCTAAAAGCTTTGGGGTATAGCCATCCCGCACACCCCGCTGAGCTTCGTGCCCTCGCTAGATTTCTTTCTCTACGCGCGAACATCCGACCCGTGGATTCCCGCGTCTCTCACACGTATGTACATGACACACATGGTGGACTGCACGGTAGACAAGAGCGGCAAGATAGGGAAAACGCCACTGCTGCCGTTCCATGGAAATCCAATATTTTTCAATTTACAGTTTTCACCTCTTCCTTGCGATATTATCTGCAGGGCATCCCAAATACAGCACAGTTGTATCTGTTCGTATTTTTTTATTTTTTTATTTTTTTGGAAAAGTCTTTGGCGCGCTGCGAGTTCTGGGTTGTGCTCTCTGATCTCTGCTCTCTCTGCATATCCGGGATTCCCCGACTTTCCCCAGTGGGTTAGAAGTGTCAGCTCCCACGGGATAAAAGTCGAAGCGGCGGAATCAGCGGCGTATGGGATAGCTTCGCGAGATTCCGATTCGTAGTCGAGATTCCCCGCGCGTCTGCAGACGTCGATACACGCGCGGATGAACGATTGTTTGCCTCGGAGAGTCGGGAAGCTCCGGGGATTCGGTTTTCGTACAGGAAATAGAAAACTTTCCTGTCGCAGCATCCATCTCGGGAGAGAGAGAAAAAATCGGGAATGTATTGTTTGTTTTCAAATATTCAGCACCTAGAGTTCGCTGAAGAGGCATAGTCGTGGATAGAATGGTTCAGGAAATGTATTTCGATAGTGAATAATCCAAAGTCCATAACTAATTTATATATAAAACGTATCATGGTCAGTGCAGTATTCAGTAAAACTTCTGCTGAATATTGTCTTTCTAATATTTTTCACACCATCCACGGTCGACACACCATGCCTTGTAGCGCACCTAAAGAATAACATACCATGAGTGTTATTACATGTCTCGTAAAAAAAAATTTTTAAATTTAAAAATCATATATTTGTTTCGACGCACACGGCGCATGGCACAGTTGCAAACTGAAAATATCTATATCTTGAAAAGTGAATTTTCCGATTCCATTCTCCCGTATAATTCTTCGCGAGCATAATATTCAGGATTGTAATTATTACCTGCGATCTCGCATATTTACATTTGGTTTGTATCCAATTATCTAACTAAACAAAACCCCGTGTTCATTATGTAAAACATACCTTTGTAAATATCACATGATAAATTCGCATTATTTTTCCTACATTACTATAGGGTGAAATCGTACCCGTTGTATTTACTCATTGGTTCGTGTACTTTCGGATAAATACAATATTGAATATGTTGATTCAATCGTCGGCAACAAATTCGTTATTTTCCCCGCATTATTCCCGGACGTTGAAAGCACGAACCGCACGAACAAAAACGCGGTATCGAACGATAATTACGACGTACACCGTGAATGAGCGCTTCAGGCCGCAGTTTGGGCGCGCAAACTATTCAAGGCAATTATCCGTCGGCTCTTCGGGAAACTTCAGGAAGCATCAGGAAACTGTGATTGTTTCGGGGGTGAAGTCCGTCCGGAAGTAGCAAAACCAAGCTTCCCCGCAGGCTCGGCCATTAATTACTCGACACCGACGCACCGACATTCGCGCGGTAGCTTTACCAAATACAACAAAAAAACCAACGTAAAAAATGTGCACCCCTATATATCCCGTAAATTACAATTTCACCGAAACAACTTTCTCTATTTATCGCGAGAGGATAAGTTCCGCCGAGTCTCTCACGCGTGTATTTCCCCATTGTATTCCAGTAATGGCGGTACAATTATTGCACGCATCAGCGTCCAATCCGTCGCGCTTTATCGCCAACCGCCCGAGCGTGTGGGGGCAGATTGAAAAAAGTCAATTCTCATTCGCTTACCAATGGTTTGTACGAAAGTTGAGCGCGAATTGCAATTTCGACGACAAAAGAATCGCGCAATCGCTCCCGAGTCGATAATCATCATGAAGGGTTGTTAATGACGGCCCCGTCCAGCAGGCAAATGACAAATACCGTATTAACAACCGAACGGGACGTGCGAGAGGGACCACCGAAAAACAGAGACACAGAGTCACGGTAAAACGCGAGTGGGTTTCACTCGCCGTTCCGCCGATGAAATATCGACGAAATTACGTTGAAAATTTAATACGAATTTCGCCATTTTCCCGGAATCGCGATAATTCGGTCGTGACCCTATCGAAGTTCGCGTGACAGATCGTCCGGTATTATATTGCCTCGCGCCCGACATATCTCAACGGAACGGCGCAGCAACAATTCGAATGTACGCCCCGATTGATTCCGGATACCACAAGTCCACCGAGTCTGTCGCTATTCGCGCTGTTATGAGGATCGTCTCTCCTATGCTCGGCGGACGCCGATCCGCGGGTTCTCCGCGGAGACGAACCTCGCGATAGGGGGGGGGGGGGGGGGCCCGCGGAACACGCGGAAACGCCGAGAATCGTCGTCGTCACCAGCGTGCGGCGGATAGTCGACTCATCCAGCGGAGAATCGATCCTCCGCGCTATGGAGCCAAAGCCGAGGATCGTGCGGGCCTCGTTCCCGGGTGTCGACGCGATCCCCGTCGAGCTCGGGGCATTCCGACTGTATAAACCCGCGATGCAATTGAATTTCCCAACGCCGCTCCGCGCGCGCGGCGATAGCGATTTAACGAGACGATCCGCGGCGGCAATCGCGCGCGACTACGACGAGCGGGCTCTCTTATCCTTCGTCTCATCGGCAAGATATTAACGCTTCCTGGATATTTTCGTTCCCCGAGAGACCCTCGCCGTCGATCCTCCCGGCGTCGTGTGTACCTGTTTCCAGTCGTTGCTCCCGTGCGCGCTTACCCCGCTCGCCGCTTCGCTCTTCACACTCGTTCGAGCAAAGAGAAACTTTGATAGAATGTCGATAACGAGACACCCCCTGTCCTGCACCCCCCAGCCCCCAGAGCTCACGGTACTCTTTAACTTCGTCCATCTCTCGTTTTTTCCCCTTTCGCTCGAGCTTTTCTCCATTCAGCTGAAAAATCAACTCGACATCCGACAGAGTTTACCGCTACCAGCACCGCGCACACACGTACATTTACACCTACCAAGTGCGACGTCCAGCCCGCGATGCTTCGTCCAGCGGGGAAATAAAATAAAAAAGTATGTTAAAAATCGCGTTCATCCGTTTTCCCGGGAATGTAAATAACGAGTCGGAGTGTGTCCCGAGCAAGCTCGAGGAAATCGAACATTGAGCTCAAAGGGAGGATCTGTTGATCAGAGATGAAGCTTTTACGATCGTTTATTCCGATCGGTTGAGCACCCACACGATCCACGTTACTACGCGCGTCATTTCCGTTTTTTCCTGTTACCGAAGAGACATTGCTATGGAGGTGACCGATTGTTATCCACTGGATGACAAGAGACTATGTAAAAGATACAAATTTCTACAAGATACCGTATCTTACTGTTTATACAACGTTTCTTGTTTCAGTCTTATCGTTTAATCCACTATAAATTATCTGTCTTACTTGTGAGATAATAATTTTTTTTCTTTCTTCTTTCATGTTCTCAGGTAAGACACGATGGCCAATTTATCTCTTGAGCTTGGCGAGAGATACCATACCACGCCCGCATTGAATTCGAGAGTCGAGAAAGATAGAGGAGACGAAGAGCTGTTAGAGCTGGCTCTAGTCCTCTCGTGCCAGGTTCGTGGGGCTTTTGGAGTGCTCCGATGCGAGCGGGCAACTGCTTTGCAGGAAGGGTTGATCCGCCCACCCAACTGGGAGCTGTTCACGGTAAACCATCTTATACAATACAGTTCCGTTCGCCATGCCCCACTATATATATACATATATATAGATATTGTAACGAATATAGAGATGAGGATTGAGGGAGATATACGACATTACATGGGTGACTGGAAGCTCGGCACGGCAAATGACAAACGTATGGATTATCGATTGGAGCAATGAATACAATCTTAAATCGAATACACGCGTTATTTATTCGCTCGGTCGTTACATTGGCGTTGGAATTATTTATTTGACGATCCTGAAGAGGACGTTTATTCAGATCGAGTCAAAAGTTGTAGAATGGTAATTCGCGTGGTGTAGAAAGGAAATAGTGAATAGTGAGGATGTAGACGATAACAAGAAGTGAGAGTTTGGATTATATGGATGTTGAAGAATTCAATAGGCATATTGAAGAATTAAAAAAAAGCCCAAGAAATTTTGTCAATTGGATAGAGTTGACAAAGGTGACAGCCGTCATTGCCACTACAGAGGTCACTAGAGAGGCTGTTCGAGTAGCGATGGATCAAATCAACATCACAAGGAGCAACACACAGAGCTCACTAATCATTCCATATTGTATTGCTTGTAATAGGGCTTGAGCTACCAGCCCTCTTCCTCCGATCATTGCTAACCCATGTGTTGTGGAAAATTCGGATTCGGAAGTGAATCAGAAAGATCCCTCAATCTCGGTAGGTGACAATCGAATAGAAGCCGCCGCGTTTGACGGTCCCAGGTCTTTGTATCAATACGTCAAACGGTCCGAAGCGATTGCAGAGTACAATAGATACTCCGAGGAAGAAAATCTGAGAAGGCAATACTCGATACTCAATAGATACTATCGACAATAGACTATACATACAATAGGTAACAGATACTCTGAGAAAGTGTCGAATCTGTGAACAGGTATTGAAACTTCCGGAAAATAGAAGGTGTTGATTCTGTGGTGAGATTGTCCTCATCGACGACGCAGTGTTTAGGTTTTTGAAGTTATTTCAGTTTGAATGCCACGATATTAAATATGGACCTTCATCAATGAAAAAAGAAAACTAACGAGTGTAAATGATTATTAGGGTGTTCTGTAACGACAATACAGAAATTAGTTCAGGAGCCGTCAATGCTGAATGGAAAGTTTTGTTGAGATTGGAGCCTTGAACTTTTTCTCTTTCACGATAAGGATCCACATCTCGTTTTGAAATGTAATAATCACTTTTCACAACGCATGAAGGACTATAATAGGTTTTATTCTCGCCGAGATATCAAGGTTTGATGAATATTAAAGTAGAATGAATACGATTTTTCTTACGCCGTTACTCAAACGTCGGAAATGAGAACTTTCAATTCAATAGAAACTTCACGTATGACTATTTTGATATCTCGAAAGATCTCGACCCACTGTACCGGAATGCCTCGTCTCATCGCTGAGAAATAAAAGTGGTCCATTCATTACTAGTCAAAACTCGTGGAAGCTCCCTTGGTTGAGACACCTTAAGGTGATGTGAAATACCGCCGCCAGTAACAAAAACTGTACTGAATGTCTTTTTTCGGATGACAGTCCGCCGAGGGAAAAGAAAATTCTTTTTCCCTGGGGAATTGTCAGACGTGGGTAAACACAATTTAGTTTTCCTCGGCGGTCTGCGATTCCAAAAATGCATTCATTATAGTTTTTGTTACCAGCTGAACACGGGGCAAGTAGAGTGTGTTCTACGGCACTTTAAGTATTGAAATAGAAATCGCTATTAGTTTGCACAACTCATTATTTTTTTCCACCCGATTAGCGAGTGTTGTTTCATCGTGGAGTCCAATGCGTGCTCATGTGCATCCGGCGAAGCGCCTTTGTAGCTTCCACTCGTGTGTACAGGCTTCAGTCCAGCCTGAATAACGTAACGCGGCTCTCCGCCGTCGAGTTGAACACAGAATCTCTACGGTCGTACGAGTAGCGATGCAAGAGTGTTTCGCGGGCACGATATTGCAGCGGTTCAAACAGCTGCACTTCCTCGTTGGCGGCACGAGGGAATGCATACGAACTGCGATGCAGAGAGCGGCGGCAATGGCTCGTGCTATTTCACCGTTAGCAGCGGCGAACCGAGTTTGGCTGCTGCTTGTCGTCACTAGCTGGACCCTGGCGGCTCTCGAACGGTGCAACTCTACTTTAACCCCTGTTTCTCCTCCGCCCTTGTCCTGATTTGCGCCCTATTGCTTCACTGTGCAACCAACATTACGCCGGAAACGTACCCGGAGTTACAGATACCCAGACTAATAGACACGAAATGCATTGACCGGTGGCAGCCGCTTCGAGATTGCGCTCACTGCGGGTTCAATGACCCGGCTTACCGAGTGGAATTTACGGATTTACCGAAGATTGGCTCTGTATAGAGATACGGAGTAAGTATGGGTAACTCGGTAACGCCGTTCAATCGGGAACAACATCGATTATCGTCCATGAATCGAGGGCTTTTCGCTGGGTTCAACAGAGAACCTAAAGTCCTTAACTCTGGAGCCACTAGGAACTCTACAGAAAAAATTATTTGACGGGTTCCCTCCTAGTAAATTAATTTGATATTCACAGATAATTTATTTAATTAAAATAACAATTTATGAGCTGAAGGACTGCGGTCGATTGCTCATTGGCATTTTTATTATTTTGTTACATTGTGTGAGCTACAATATGTATATAAAAGCTGTTATGTATCGTCGATATTTATAACTAAATGTTAATAAATACACGTACTACTATTAAAATTAATTAATTATAAAAAATTAATTGGAAGGGAACCGTCGGATAAATAATTTTTCTGGGTGGAGATTCGAGGACGATTGTCAAAACTGGCGACGAGTGCACCGTTGATGTTGCTCCGAATTGTCCGGCGTTCCGGATCGCCCGTACTTACCCTATATGAAAATCCGTGGCTTAAAGCAGCGCGAAGCCTTCATTGCGGATGTACAGGAAACGAGGAGGAGAAGTTCTGGGATCGGAGAGAAAAACACGTTAACTTATTTATGAGAAGGTATTTTTCGGTGGCCCGATCTCGGGTGGGTGTGCGCGATAGCCCGAGAGAATGGCGAAGGAGCTTACTGGAAGACCGAGGGCCCGGTAAATATTTTAAAGCGCCGAGCTCAAATATCGTGGGTGGGGCTAAACTCCTCACTCGGGGCGGTGAATGTTGAATTTGTTTTATTCATCGAACGTTTACTGTCTTTCTCGCCTCTGGTTACTGCACTATTCTAGAGCACCGACAAACACTGTGCATGCGAATATTCGCGCAATCTATTAAGTTTCGCGACGGCGTAAAAATATCGTTTTTTTTCTGCTTTTTTTCCAATCTGTGCTCGTGAACAAAAATATCGGACACTAAAGTTAAAGAGGGTATGCGAGTGATTCATTTTTATGTTTCAATTAAATCAGCCTTTAATTTTTTAAAAAGGGCCATTATTTAAAAACGAATTTAAACAAGTAATAATGGAGCTTTTGGTGTCCGGCCAAATATTTAGCATTGCCGAGTTTTCAATCAAGCGCTTTAACAAAGGATTAATTCATGCTGAATTTTTGTGCAGTATTGAGGTATTTTCCCTGTACATTCGCTTGCTCATTTGTTTGTTCCTCCCCTACTCTTTTATCTACCTCTCTCTCTCCCGGCCATAGAAAACATGAAATTCCAATATAGAGAGTACAAAACATTTATCGAACGCTGGCAAGAGAAACTGTACAAAAAAATACAACCCTGTAACCAGTATCGCAAAAATTTCGGAACTTTTTCAGCTCGGGTTTTATGTATCGGGCAAAATGGGGCAGGGAGGTGGTCGAACGACCCGTTGGAGTGGGAGGGGGGAGGGGGTGGTTTGTTCCGACCACTAGCCCTACATAGTCTCGTACACCCTTGTCGAGCTCTCTACTCCGATTAATTTCACGTTGATGGACGATTGGAGTGGTTTTTCGCGATTCGTACTAATGCCCGACGATCGTCCTTACAGCCGCGCTCGCTTCCTCTTCGATCCACTCTCTGGACACGGACGACGACGAATTGTCCGATACAACGTTCATTCGTTTCGCGGTCCGTGATTGTCGCATGGAATTGATCGCTCGTGTACCGAGCACGAAGAAAATAGACAGCCAGGAATCACAAAAATAACTCTGCGCGATCCTGCAAACGGCGATCAACCCGTGCATCAATTTTTATTGAAATACAAAAAAGTTTTGTTTTTTCTTCTTTAATTCTGTGTTTGTTCAGACGCCGCGAAATTTTTTCGTGTACGCACGCGCCGACTGAGTTAGTCAGAACTGACCTTAACTTCTCTGCGGTGTTTCGGGCTTTCGCGAGCCGCCGACACGGTAATAAACTCGTACGGCGAAGTTCGAGCATACGCCGAGAGTGCGAGACCAGACAGAAAACTTTTTCGAGAGTAGCACGCTCCGGTGGTGAATTTCAAAAAACAACTCGAGTCTCTCGCTTTGCATTTTTTTATCTTGTTTTTTTTTTTGTTACCGTGAAAAATTTTTCGTGGCAATTGCAACCGCGCGTGAATACACGGGTGCAGTAGGCAAATAGTGTACGTATAAGTGACACGGGAGTCGAGAGGCTTGAACGTGACAGTCTGTCTGTAAAGTTCGTGGCAAAGCTCGGTCTGGCAATTAGTCGAGAAAACAGAGTTTTCCAACGATCCGCCACGTCCTTGACGTTTTTCTTTCGTTTTTGGTAAACACTAGAGAGAGAGAAAGAGGGAGAGACGGAGTTTTCACCCCGTGCCTTTCCCTTGTTTTTGATTCGTTTTTCTCTCTTTTTCTCCAAATAACACGTTTGCTTGATCCATGAGTTTCGTCCTTCTATCTCTCGAAGGCTGCAGCGCACCTGAATTAAGGTAGCTAGGTCGCTTCGCGCTCATTTCGCATAAGTTCGAGAAATAAAATAAAAATAAGAGAAAATTGCAAGTATTTCTCGATGGTATAAAAATCTGAAAAAATTCACGCTTATTAAAGATACTGAAAATATTAATTTGGCACAATAATAATTCCAAAATGTTATTAACAAATTAATAAAAAAATTAATTGTTTAACAAATTACCCGGCAAACCAACTTTTTTTTATGAAAATGATTCGTTCATTTGTCTGAATACGTATGCATTTTTTCAGATTTTTCATTTAGTTTTGATTTTTGCTTTTTTCGCACATTTTTTCCATATTACAAAAAAATCAAAGCTCATTGAAAGATCCGAAAAAATTCATACGTATTCAGAAAAATGAACGAATCATTTTCATTAAAAAAAAGTTTCGTTGCCGGATAATTTGTTAAACAATTGATTTTTTGATTAGTTTGTTAACAACATATTGGAATTATTATTGTGCAAAATTAATCTTTTCAGTACCTTTAGTATGCATGCATTTTTTCAGATTTTTATACCATCAAGAAGAAGTACTTGCGATTTTCTCCTATTTTTCTCGACCTAATGCGAAATGAGCCCGAAGCGACAGAGCTACCTCAACGATCGGAACGCGAAGAACGCATCGATAACACGAGCGACTTCTGGCGATCCTTTCTTGCTCAGTAGAAAAAAAAACATAGCAACAGGACTCGTAAAATAGGTCGAGTCTCATTCGGTCGAGATGCAACTGGTGCAGGACTTTCGGCACCGTCCAGCAGACTTTGGGAATCTCTCGACAGGATTCGATGGCTCTGTGTACGTCTCGCTTCGCGCCTCATACCGAATCAATGCTCCTTCTCCACTTGACCCCGCCAAATACTTCGGCTGCACGACTGTCCGGAGAAAACGAGATTCCCGAAATGCCGGCGGAATTCTTTTCAACCGGGACCGAAGCTCTTTCGAAGTATATTATCGAGGTCAGATCTTTAGCGAAAATTTATATATTATATCCTCGCGACGATACGTCCGTACACGCGCACGTGGTAGTCATATCACGCTTGTGTATGCACACTGTAAAGTCATTCTTGTTAATTTTTATTAATTTTTTCCATCGGCACACATTTGTTCAGAGTTTTAACTAATTTACCTCGTCTTTTGCTTCCGACGACTTCGCGAGTTTGGTTTGTTTCCTCATTAAAGTCCCGTGGCCACTTTCGCGCACGGGTCTGCACTTTTGCCTCTCTTCTTGTTACCCCCTTTTCATCCTTCCCCTGCCCCGCCCTGGTTTCCACCGTGGACGAAAAAGAAAAATAACCGAGCTAGAGAAACCTTGCCAAGGGGTTATCTCTCGGGGAGGCTTTCCGAGTGCGGCGAAAACTCTACGAGTATTAACAAGATGCCCACACTGCGCCTTGTTTCGAAGCCAATTTCAACTTGTTTCGAAGATCTTCGAGCGCGCAACGTGTGCGCGAACTACTCAAGTTTCGCCCCCCGTTCGCGCGATCCTTTTTCCACTATCTCTTCTATCTCACCCTTTTCTTCCCCGAAACACCCCTCCCCCCCCCTTCGTATCATCCCTCGGGGTGCCATCTGTATCTCCCTTCGCCGCGTGGATTTCATCTCGAAGTCCGAGATATTACCTGCTCGCGGTGTGCATAGAAGAGTTTCTTCTCGCCCGGTTCCCGAGACATCCTTATCCAGTACGTAGAAAAGTTTCGAATACTATCTCACGACTTTCGCCACATTCCCGAGCTTCTATAAATAATTCCTCGAAGGATATATGAAGCTCGGTCTGGGTCTTACCGCCGAGTTTAGGAAATTGGGCGGTTTTCGGGTCATAAATACGCATTGACTGTTTGACGCAATTTCAGACATTGCGTGGAAAATAATACTGCCATTAATCCTATATTGCAGCCGGAAAAATAATTTATTTATCGGGCACCCGCAAATCACAAAACGTGTAATGGTCGATTAAATGAATGCGGGTCACACACACTGAAAATAATTTATTTGACTGTCACCCTTTATTTGATTTAAATAAATGTTTATTTCATTAAAGTAACTATTTACTTAATTTAAATAAATATTTATTTCAATCAAATAAATATTTTACTTAAACCAAATAAACGGTGGCAGTCAAATAATTTTTTTTCTAGGTCCACTCAACCGCGATGTAACTTGCTAGGGTCGATCATCGTTGTCACCCTCTGTAAACATTTTCGTTGGCAGGGACAAAATCCCACGTTACTTTAAAAATTTGAAGCTTCGTTAACAAGCTTCGACATTGAAGCGGTCCCGCTGGACCATAGTTAGATGGATAGATCGGTGGAGATTTCTTGAAATCGGACATAGCCATTGGACGTCGCGTCTGCCGGCACTCTCGTAATTTCTCGTCACCGGTTGAAGCGTTTCCTATTTCCTGGGGGAGGCCGACCGAGCGGCTCATCGACCTTGCATTCGCTGTAGCCCAGGCATATGACGCAGGGAGGGAGAGAGGGGCAGAAAGAGCGGGAGGGAAAGCCCACTGGAACCGGGGAACAGCGTATAGAGACAAGCAGACAAAGTTACGAACGTCGAAAGAGAGAGAGAGAGAGAGAGCAGGGGTGGGAGAGGAGGGGGGGAGGGGGAGAGTTGCACTCGTATCTCCCGCGGGCCGCGACCTCCGAGCTTTTCAGGTGGAAATTCAGTCTAATTAATTTCCCAACGTCATCCGCTTACGGCAATTCGCAGATCAACGGGCGTGACAAGAGAGGAAACTGAAGAGCTCACAAGAGGAGAGTCAGAGAAGAGGGTAGCGAGCGAATTTTCCGCGTTTTTCGAGTGGAAAATGGGCAAGAGGCTCGTGGGCCACGGCTTTATTCGCAATTGCTTCTTTTTCAGCGCAATATTATGCAATTTTCAATGAAAATCCGAAAGAGCACCTGCTTTTTCGACTCTTTCAATCTCGCTTTATCGTCAAAGTGAAGAAAAAGCCTTGACGTTTTATAGCTGAGGGGGTATCAAAAGTAAAATTGGGTATGTCAGTAATATTAAATAAAATGGGTCATCTGTTGACCTTTACATAAAGAAACGTGATTTGTGAAAAGGTCAATTAAATCAGTTATTTCGATTATCGATCGCTACGAACACCGGCAGTCAAAATGATGATTCGTTTAATCTTTACGGAACAGAACAAGGCTTTTTGCCCATTGCAAAAAAATAATTTTTCTCAACTGCACTTTCCTATATTAAAATACGTAAAGAAATGACACTTTCAATTCTTTTTTTTATTTCACCCTCACATAAAAAAACATTAATTAAATTATGTTTGAAAAACTTTCTTCAGGCTACTTTATAGGATTCGTCAAATTTTTTGAGAATTCTGTGTACAAATTTGTCGAAGATGACAATAAAAACACCTGTCTAAGGGTTGAAAGCAGATTGCATTTTTTTTCGCCATTTCCAAACTTTTACTCGAAACATAGTCAGCTTTGGCACGAAATTCCTCGGTCGTTCTTCCCTCAGACGGTCATTACGGTGGTTGACATGCGTCAACGACTTTTCCGATGCGTCGCGCATCGATGCAGAGAGAGAGAGAGAGAGAGAGAGAGAGAGAGAGAGAGAGAGAGAGATGCACAGCCTAGACGATTGAGGATGGTAGACAGTCGCGACGTCGTCTGGTGTAAAGGTGAGAATGCAAATGAGTGTCGAACGTGCATTGATATGCAAGAGACGGTGCATCGGTGTGGGCGTCGAGTTGACTGAGTGCCTCTCGTCGTATGCAGCAATTGCGTACAGACTCGGGCCTTTTCCTTCGTCGAAGAATGGAAAGCCATTAAGACGGTATGTGTTGGTAAGTGGAAGCTCGCGCGTCGATCGACAAATAACTCGCGCGACGCTGCGACGCGCCGAAGGCTTCGGAACTATTGAATTTTCTCCTAGTACTTCCTCCTGAACGTCACGAGCTTACATCCGTTCTTACGGGTGTCTCGTCTTCGCGCTTTTTTCCCAACAATGAGCAATTTTTACGAACGAACAACATTTTCTCCACATATGTGCAGATAAAAACTTTAATGTAAAAATAAATTATTTTTGATATTGTTTTATCTGAATCTACCTGCATCAAAAAAAAATTTATTCGACGGCCACCGTTTATTTGGTTTAAGTAAAATATTTATTTGATTTAAATAAATATTTATTTCATTTACGCAACTATTTATTTAATTTAAATAAATACTTATTGAAATCAAATAAATATTTTACTTAAACCAAATAATTTTTTTTCTGTGTGTGGGTAAATATCCTTTCGACTCGTAAGAGATTTATGTGTGGAACGTAATCAGAAATAAGGTTGACATGAGAACGTGAGTGTGCTCTCAATATTCAATAGTGATTCCCCGAAGGACAAGACCGCGAGGAGGTCTGAATCAGATCTTCGAGGTCCAGAATTCCCGTATACGCATCTCGGGATATTGTATAAGTTTCGATGCCCCGTGAATAGAATGGACGGGAGAATCAGAAAGCCCGTCGGACCATCACGATTTATCATTTTCCCCCTGCACGCGAGAGTGAGAGACCGAACGGAAAACGTATTATTCCCTCGAGTTTTTCCGCCGATGGGATATCAAGCTCGCGTCTAACCGGGAAAGACCCTTTCCTTTCCTCTCAGGTTGCACATCGCTGAATCCCTATTCGCGATGGTCCCTCGAGTGGAAAAAAGATATCGAGGCTGTAAATACTGTCGCGCGTAATCCACAGCGCAGTTGCTAAAAAGCGCTAAGAAACTTTTATACTGTTCGTACTTTGCGCTTTATGCTTCTGTGCATTTTAATCCAATTTTTTCGCCGAGTCTGGACAAGAAATTCGGGATGGTTGAGTCGCCTGAAAATCTTGTAAATAAAAGTTGGGTCTAATTTCAACGAATTTTCCATCAAATAGGGGGAACCGGGCTAGCGAAAAATCAGGCTGACGCGGGGCGTAATGGGCCATCCTAAATAAGACAACTAGAAGGCTGCAAAAGCGGATTATTGGCGCATGAGCATTACTGATAGGTAGAAGTAGAGAAACTCAAGATGTATGGATAGTACATTCCGGGGTTTAAAAAAGTGAACAATTTAAGGGTAGCCCGTCTCGCCCCAGACAATTTTTTTTCGGACGGTCTATAAAACTGTGAAAACATCATTGTTGGATGACAAACAATAAATTATGCTTTCGGCACCATTGTAGCTGCATTATTTGCTTGGGGGACCCATCTCGTACAGGTTTGCCCTATATCAATCCATCATAATATGATGGATTTTCCGGTTTACATTTACACAAAAGTTCGCTAACATTGTATCTCTTAATCGGAACTGTTCGTTTGCACTTAAGTTTATCCGTAAATTCACAAAATTTAAAATTTGTTGTTGTGGGGCTGAGTCAAGGGAGGTGAGGTACGAGGCGAGTGCCCTATGCTTATACATTGGGTCGACTCGCTGTTTTCACTCGACAAAACCTAAATAGTAGCAATATTTACGTGATGTTTTTGGGTGATTTTCTTATAGATATTTAATTTAAAAAAATAGGTTTATTAGTGATTGGACAGTGTACAAGTGTTTGAATTTTACATAATACATTTTCGGCATATTAATTTATCAACAGTATTAAGTTGGCAGCAGTGCTGCCTCGTGTTCACAAACTAACCGAACTGATAACGGTGACTGCAAAGATTGAATATCGATATTTTTATCGGTAATATAGGTAGCTGTAACAAATTGGGTATGTCGATACGGTAGGTATCGACATGCCACGTTCGTTAATTTTTCTCACATGGCCGAAGTTTCATACTAGGATCTCGTTTTGTTTAATCAATAATCAATTAACGATGCTGTAAATCCTCATGCAGACGGTGCCAAAAGTTGAAGCGCGTATCCGTTCAACTTTACATACTTCATCACGTACTTTCCAGCATTTTCTTAGAAGATATCTCTATACGACGGGATGGTCGAGAATTCTCCATAAGAGAAGTGCAATCACGAAACCCGATAACTTTCCGATTTTTTTTCTCAGTAATTATGCTGTGCATTGCTTCCAAACTTTACAAGACTCTCGGCAAAGCGACTATGTACATTCGTGTAAAATTTTATGATGATGGTAGCATTTTAATGTTGCCCCACAACAATTTAACAGCGAGCGTTATGTTCCCGCTAGACCATTTCAACTTTCCTCGCGATCCAACGATCCAGTGAGTAAAAGTTCAAATGGTTCCGCGAAACGTCGTAATCGTGTCGCGGTGTTAGATAAGCGAGCGGATAATCGGTAACGACAGAGAGCTGCAGCGAGATGCCTCGGTAGAATATCATCGGACCGTGCGTAGAGAGAGGATTCAGTGTTAGTGCCGAGAGAACGCAATGGCACAGCAGGGCGGACAGTCAGATCGACTCTCGTGCTTCTGGGCCGCAGCTTCCAGAGTTATGGAGCCGTAGATCAAGCGCGTTCGTTCGTCGTCGGGGTCCGAGCGGATCGTAGCAGGCCGCGCGTTTTGAAATGTGTAATCAGCGGCCGTGATTTACAACGCGTCCTGATTGCTATCCCCGCACACCTACACAGAATACGTCGGTAGTTTCTGCGGTCCGGGAGGTCGCACCGGAAACCGATCGACGCGCGACCATATATCCCTCCCTCGATATCCTCTCTGTCCTTGCCCTTCTTTTACCTTTTTTTTTTTACTGTACCAAACCGAATCTATCTCTCACCGGCGAGACCGGCGAACTTTCGTTTGTATGACGTAGAAAAAAAGTAGGAGGATTGATTAACTCCCTTCTTCCAGTGACGTGGAAGAAGGGACGACCTAGGGTGGGATTGACTCGCATCGGAACGGGAAAGTCCAAAACGATTTTTTTTTTTTAGGCATTCACGAAAAGTTTCACTTCTCGCGCCCGCAAAATTTGACGAATGCGCACAAGCGCACTGCGTACTTTTCCGTAGGCTTTTCTCGCACTAGTGAGAAAAAGTGCTATTTCATATTTCAACGATCGCACGAAATTTCACGTTACCATTCACCGGTGGGATTGCTTCTTGAAACGCTGAAAGGGAAAGATGAAAGATTAATCGACGAAAAAAAAAAATCGCGAAAATCCATGGAAAAATATAATTGTTTGCTCATGCCTCGAACGAGGCTGCGAGGCGCGTTATTACTATGTTAATAGCCTTCGGTGGTTTATACCTGAGAGCGTAAACAGAGATGAAAGCCGAGCGTTATATAAAATGTTAAAACACTGAAGCCGACGTTCAAACGCGTCGCGAATAGGGCGTGCTGGAGACTCAAATTTAGTTTTTTAGGTCACGGTGTTACGATAGCAAAGCGGCGGTGTATCGATGTATCGAGAAAGTTCATAGCGCTGGTAAAAGCGCGGGATGTCGGTTGTTTGTACTCTCGTTGGCAAGCAAGGGGAGAAGGAGAGCTCGTATACACGATCGCGCTCGGGGGGTGGCGCGACCCCTTCCCATTCTCTTGCAACCCCGTCGTGGAGGTACTCTGCCTTCGCCGGGGTTATATCGGTTTTTACCTCCAAGCCAATTTAAATTGATGAAGGGAGACTGGAAACATTTACGTGTTCTATAACGAGAAGCTCGATCGATAGGCTTGGCACCCACTTCGTTCGGGGGATGGCGTAACCTGTCAGTCTTCGAATCGTCAGGGGGGGCACAAAAAATCCCAATCTCGTTCGCCTCGTTAGAAAACCCAATTCATCCGTATCGACGCGGAAAAATATATATATACATATATATGTATATACATTTTTCCGATTCTCTGCAAAGCTGCGTCGATTCTCACAGTCAACCAGGGTTAATAAAATTTATTGTCACCAGGAAACAATCGCGAGTAGCGTGACAGAATTAATATTTAGCGCCACCCCGATTT
Source organism: Ichneumoninae sp. B BG-2022a (assembly GCA_030522725.1). NCBI lineage: Eukaryota > Metazoa > Arthropoda > Insecta > Hymenoptera > Ichneumonidae > Ichneumoninae sp. B BG-2022a. The sequence continues at coordinate 31,036 of JAPYZD010000225.1, read as the reverse complement.
ATCGTCACACGAGCGGATTATTGGGAGGTGACGAATGAAGGCCAAAAACCAATTCAATGTACACAGACTAGGATACAATATATAAAATATAAAATAATGTTGTTACGCGTAAACAAGGTAATCGTCCGTTGAACTGATAAGCTCGATCTATTATTCATGCATCGTAGAGTAGCAGTAGATAGAATGTAAAATAAAACAAAAAAAAAATAAAGAGGGAATATAAATGGAGGAAATGAAGAACAAAAAAAGCTTTCTGTGATCAACCATTTGCTGTATAAATGGATGACCATGGCGGTGTGGAAAAACAAAATATTCTATTTCTTTTTTGCTGAAATGTCAGTGGATATGATTCAGAGGAGAACCCCCCTCTCTGAAGTAGTTCCCTCGGCTTTTGCGAATCTCCAGCCGAGGCTCGGTGAGTGGTAGCGGAGTTCATTGTTTCCCAAGCCACGTACCGTTGCGAGAGCTCGAGACCCCTGCTTCCCTATCGCGATTCACCTGGCACGCAACTTCATATCTATTCACTTTTTGTGCTATCGTAACCTCCTCTCACTCTCTCCACTCCGCTAACACAAGGAAATATGTATGTATAATTCCGCCGGTATATAACGCTTAGGGAATTCTCAGTTACGTAACGCATATTTTTCGCCAGGCCGAGGGAGAGCACCAGACGATACATCGCCCGTATAATATTATCTCCTCAACTGCTGCCATCGACCCGAAGAAGCCCACGTGTTTCATTTCCTTTCCCTTTCGTTCTCTCTCTCTCTCTCTCTCTCTCTCTCCCGTCTCTGGGTTCGTTCATTTTCTCCACTCACGTGCGTGGATGCCGCGACTCGTACGAACGCTAAATCTTCCGATCGCTCCGAGGCATTCGTCGCTACTTCTTTATTCTTAGTCCTCTTGCCTTCGTCCCCCTCCCCTCCCCCCTTGACCTCATCTTCTGAATATTTGTTTGATGCTAATACGTATCTCGAATTACGTATGTTGGCAACTGCCGACAATTCGATCTGCATTATATATTGCACTCGGCAAATATAGTTTAGTCGATTAGACAAACGTTGAGAAAGAAGAGGAAAAAATCTCGTAAAAGTGGCGAATGTGGGCCGGTCCATGTATTATTGATGTACGTATTAAGCGGGCTGGGCCATATTTACCACTTTTACCCTACTGAGGTTTCAACTATCTAAATACATCCGAGCTGGGCAAATACCTTAAATACTTGATGTACGTATTGAAGTATAAAGTACTTCAAGTAGTACTGGGTTAAGTACTGGGTGCTGGGTAGTTCTTGAGTACCGACGTATTGAGTACTGGCAGAACTAAATTGCAGAAGTTCCGAGTATTTGGCGCTGGTTCAGTGTTTACGAATTCAATACGTACTTCAAGTACTTAGTGCATTTGCCCAGCTCTGAAATACATTAAATGCAATGACCGCGGTGGTTCGTGTGTAGGTATTACTATATGTTGCCAATGTTCTACGTTCGCTATTCTAGATTGTCCCTGGGGCAAACTAAGATGAACGGCCCAATTACTGACCACCTGAGCTCCGCATGGCATTGAAAATATAAGAAGATTGTTAAAAATAGTGGAGGTATTAAAATAACTGGTATTACATAAAGTTTAGAGCCTTAGTTGACTTAAGCAAGTATTATTTTATTGTTTTTGACAATTTTTAAATAATAAACTCGAAATATACACACCGTTGTAAATGACCCGTTTAGTGCCCTACAATTTTGTCATATAGCCTGTATAGAGACGTATCTGAGGCTTAATCACTGACCTACAACTTTGTCATAAAGCCTATTTAGTGACCTATCTAAGGTCTAATCACTGACCTATACCGTGTTGCATCTATGCCCGATTGGGGACCAAACATAACTCCCCAGCGTGCTCATCGCATTGACTGAAATATGCGGACAGTAATGGGAGCATACGGCGTCTTTATAGACTTAATTCTCCCCCACGTATTTGGAATTTCTCATTCTTTTCTCAGGCATTACAGTTTTAATTGATCCTTAATCATACAGTACAACTTGGATTCATCATTTTATTCGCTTCTGATAAAGAAACGGAACCAATTTCAGAAACGTAACCGCTTAACGAAACTGACAAGAAAATGGCCTACGTGAGGTTATTTCTGGCGGGTTCACTGATAAAACTCTGAAAGTCGACGATGTTATAACATTTTGTTCCGATGTTTATTGAGTCTCATGATGCACTACACCACGGATGTACAAAAAAAATCTGAGTATGCCGGACGGAAATAGAACTTTCTACCGTAGATAATATGATTAACGGACAGTAATTGGGTCACGGTCAATAATTGGGTCAATATTTCGTAATATACACACAAAATTCATTATTCCGAAATCCGCATATACAAAATATCGCCTTCCACTACGTTTTTCTCAGTGTATTGCGCTAAAAGCACCGAGGCAAAAAACTCTGTACTGAGGCGCCGGATGCTTTTGCGTTGCGTTTACGCGTTCACTTCCCTCCTTTTCGCGAAACTTCGAATCGCGCAGCATGCTCCCGACGTGTACAAACGTACGGGATACGTTTCGACGCGATGGCCACTGTGTGCCCGGCCCCGTTGAGGCGCTGTGTACCAATTTTTCGTGAAAAATGTGTCAATTCGGTGCATATCTCACGTGTCAGATCCGTGAATGCCTCGGGGAAAGGATGTTTGCGCGAAACGTCACAGCATATTCGAAGCGCATACGAAACGCTGGGAGGCAACAACGAGATCGATGTATGGCCCGGAGGGTAAACAGTTCTTTTTTGCGGCCGGTCAGATAAGCCCGAATAAGCGATTCGTCAGTTCGATATACGTGTGTCAGCGCATACAGTACGTAAACGGTGGTCAAACAACTAACAACTTTTTCCAAAATTGCCACGAGCACCAGTAACGAAACGGATCAAGTAGCGATATTAAACGATCACCCAAACGGTGGGAACGGAAGGTTTAAAACCAGCTATACCGGAAGTACATCGTTGATTAACCGAAGAACCGGCTTGCCGTTAGATTACCCATTTTTTTTAAGGAATCAGGCTAATGGCATCAGCGGCTGAGTACCAGCTCTAAGGCTCTTACATAGCCCTAAGTCCATGTAATCCGAGTTCGTCCGGTGCATCTATAGACAAGAGCAACGCACGGTAACGCCCCAATTACTCCCGAGGGCCCTTTGATCTTTCCTCTCACATGCGGTTCCGATAAAGCCGCTGATAATATCGAGAGTGCCCGAGAGAGGGAGAAAGACGTCGCAGATTGGAGGTGGAAAATTAAGGAGCGAGAAACCAAAGCCGCGGGGGCGTCGGTCTCTCGGTTCGCTAAGGCTGCTGAAGGAAGTACTCGATTTCCTAGGCCTCGCGCGATTTTATCGGTTCAACGTAGAAATATACGTACACCGTCTCGGTGCCCCCCCCCCCCCCCCC
>JAPYZD010000225.1:0-27587 GCA_030522725.1 Ichneumoninae sp. B BG-2022a | reverse complement strand
CCCCCCCCCCCCCCCCGAGGAAGCGGCCGGCTGGACGATGGTTTCTTGCCTCGGGTCTTGTGGCCAACGACCGAAGGAAGTAACTCACCTAGCGCGTCTTCGCTTCTCCTCCGCTATACAGCCCGGCTGCAGTTCGACGAAGATGGTTCCCCGTCTGGTTCTACACGCTCGGTTTCCGGTTTGGCAGAAAGTCGCGGCCTCGGGGTACTCATTCTCTCTTGTCGTCTGTCTCAACAACCCGCTTACCCCATTCACTGTCTACCCCCCTCCCCCCCTCCCACCAAACCCCCCCTCTCTATCTATCTCGTCGTATTTCTTTTCGCGTGTTACAGATAATCTGCACGAACGTCTCGTGTGCACTGTGTCGAGTTGATCGTGTTTATAAATTACGGTGTATATAACGACTAGGATCCCCAGAGAAACCCACACATTCACTTCCAATCTAACTGTAGCCCGCATTTAACTCGGTAATTTAACGGTCGGACGCAGGCTCAATTAATGGGGGGAAAAAAGGAAAAGAGGAACGAAGAAGCAGCACGAAGTAAATAAAAAAGGAGGAACTCTGTGCACGTCAGAGTGGTCTTAAACGTTAGTGTAATGTAAAGTCTGGGACCATTCGGACCACTCTCATTCGCGCGTGTTCATCGTGGAGGTGGTAAGGTATATACTACTTCAAAGCTCAGACCGAGCGAAAGCGTAATTGCGCTTCCCTGGAGTACTTCTCTCGTACCCCTCACTTAGCCCCCTCCCTCACCTATATCCAACTCCCCCGGACTCCCACCGACGTAATCTCTCCTACAACGAATTTCACGACAATCGCGTGTGCGCTCGAGCTCTTCCGGATTAAAGTCAAAGAGGTTTCGGCATGGCCCTCACTTCTCGTCTTACTGTCTCTCGACGTGAGAATGGATAGACGGATGGCCTATAGAGACCGGATATTGTCAGGGTATTATGTTTCGACTATAGCGTCTCGTGGGGCAAACTGTTTGCAGGTAACACGGGCTTAGGTGGGTATCTACAGTAAGTGGCCTCGCATCTACATCTTCACCGCAACTGACACGCCATCGATTTCCGGTCGATCCGGGGAGAGTGGAAGGAAGGAAACGGAAATGGATGTACAAGGAATAAAAATTGTGGGACTTTACGTGTCTTCATCTTTTTGGCGTTCAAGGCACGACCCACTTCACGAAGTAATTGTAACTTTTGTAGAAAACACAATGCCACCGACTAGTCTAATTGAGTTCCACTCCTAAAATGTTGGTATGTCACCATATCGCGATGTTCTATCAATTTATATGGGAATTATCGAAGATTGGATATTTGTATTACTGTCGGTTTATTGGGTCATTGGGTCGCATTGACCACGTTCGCACCCAATGTTCGCTTCGCTCGCACGATATAGTGAGTTTCACCGTTTCTGTCGTTGGCTATATTTTACATGAATTCGAAATACATTTGAGACGTGCCTCAGACGTTTCTTTACCTACTTTCCTTTACTCCTTAATTCATATCAGAGAAGAAGAAAAAAAATTCTCTGTAATGTCACTTCCGTTTGGAAAATCTCATTTTTAAACCGGAAGGTACGTTCAGAGAATATTTTCGATTACTCTTTGGGATCTATCTCGAATGCAGCCAGTGACAGAAGCATGTGAATTAAGGAATTCTGAAAAATAGGTAGAAGAACAAGTGTGATGCGTCACAAATGGATTGGAAATTCATTTCGAATGTAGCCGGCGATAGAAACGGATGAATTAACGATCACACGATGTCCGCTCTAGCGCCAACGAACCTCAGTTAAAATATAGATATAAATATATAATATAAAATTAAATAAATTAATAAACAAATTTTAAAAACATATATATATATATTATGTATACATAAAAGAGAAAAGAAGCTGATGTTCCTTGCCTACCGGTCGTTCCATCCGTGGTGCCAGAGAATTTTTTTTCCGCGCAATTTTGGATGTGTAGACTACAGATATTTTTTTTCGCGGAATTTCAATCGAGTCTACCGGGGATTTCCGGGTTTCGAGTCAAGGGGTTAATTTGCCGTGCGGTCGTTATTCTCGTTTGAGAGGATCCTCGAACGTGAGGTCAGCGAGGGACGGCCACTGGACCTACGCGTGTCTGGTAGGTACACCTTGTCTCGTTCGGGTGTGCTTTACTCGCGCCGCTGTAATTTGTAACGTGGTTTCGGAGGCTGCCAGAACCAGGAAAAAGAAGAAAAAAAAACCCCCCTGTAAAGCTAGAGCCAGTTCGCCATGGTCCGGTGGGATCGCCACTTCTTTTCCTTTTCCGCGGTTTTTGCGCCACACGTTCGACGAGAGTCACTCGCAGGAGCGGGAGCCCGATGACGCTCTCGTCCGACCGCACTCTTACACTTCCTTTTTTTCCCTTTCTTTTTTCCTCTTCGAGCTTCCCCGTCGCTTTTCCCGATGGGCCATCGCTCCAATCCCTCGGGAAAAATCTGTTTGCCAACTAGCAACGGATTTCTCGATAAAAAGAATCTTCGAACAACGAGATAATCGAGGAATTACATAAAGGGTTTGCGACAAAAAAATCTTTAAGCTCGATGAAAGGTAGGATTAAAAAAAAATGTGAAAACACGTGTGCGATAATATTATAGGAGAGAAACAAACCGCCCGAGAGACGGAGGCGTGTAAGAGCGCTGTGTAGTGTGAGATTCCTTGAATAAATTTGTCTCCGGGGACGTCGTTGTCTGTTAGCTCGCACCCGACGAGTGGAAAGCCCTCTGGTGTGACGGTTATTCGTATATTACATTCTGTAACACATTTCCGTAGTATAGTATTACCCGAGCCATGTAACACGTACCTTGAATGAACTCACGATAACACCGCTGTTGCTGTACGTCCCATCTTGCGGGCTTAATGGTACACTGAAATAATAAAACGTTGCGTGACACGAGAAAGCTATTCCATCGTGCCCTCGTCACTTGTTCTCTCAGCAGGCATACTTCAGGCACCATCCACGCGCGTACGTGATGGAGAGCAGGGTGAAACGGAAACCGAGGGCAAAATAGACCGTCTTTACCGATTTCTCAGTGGTCGTAAAAAAATAAGGTCTGACCTCAACTGTGGGATACTAGTCTATTTTGCCCCAGAGTTCCGTTTTGCCCCGCTCTTCCTTACCGACACGGCCACATTGGTAAGTCAGTATACCGCACAGTCTCGAGGCGAGCAAGCTCGTGTAAGCTCGTGCTTCAAGTACGGGCTTAGAGAACCTCAGTTATTTCGAGCCTGTTCTCCGTTCGAGCTTTATAAGTGAGAATCTCGAAGGTTTTAAATATTAGATCGGTTGCCCAAATGACACACTGTCAATTGGACGACACTTTGACGCAGTAATTTTTTCCACTAAGTTTGGGGTTACTATGAATCTGTGGGCTTGAGAATAAAATCCAGACGATGAGAAATATTCGGGCGAGACGGGCGCGAAACTCGCTCCTGGGGTGAATCTGGTGCGGCAAAGCACAGGTAATATAAAAGCAGCGACGCGGATGCAATTTCGCGACGACAACGGGGCGCGAACGACCGGCGTCTCCCGTTTCCGCCAGAAAAATGTATCCGGTATGTCTGAGCTTGGCTCGGAACGGCGAAGAGTTTCGCGGTTCCCACTGCTTCGCCCCCGACCGCAAGCTGATACCCAGGGTCCTGATTTTATATAGAGTTGCATTGTGGCAGGTCACAGAGGACGACGTAAAAGACATTATCTCTGAGAAACTTGACCACGTGTGGACCGCCTCGAAATACATGTGATTATTTTTTTTTAGATATACCTGACCGAAAACCACCTTTGAAGGAAACCCCAAACTCAAAAGGTTCAATAACCAACACGTGACAGAAAAACTTGCCTCCACACAGAAAAAAAAATTATTTGACGGCCACCGTTTATTTCCTTTAAGTTTTACTATTGCTATTTGTTACATTTAAGTAAAGTATTTATTTGATAAAAATAAATATTTATTTAAATCAAATAAATATTTATTTAAATCAAATAAATATTTATTTAAATCAAATAAATATTTTACTTAAATCAAATACAGTAGAACCCTGATTAACCGGGATGCTCGGGACCAAATAGTTCCCAGATAATCGAAATTCCGGTTAATCCGACTTAGGCAGCGAAATCATATAAGTCAATAATAGCTAATTCTACAACTTTAATTTGACTAGTTACAATGACATTTGATACAACTGGGACTTGATTGTTAAATAGTGTGAACTGAAATGCAAGGGTTTTATATATATTTTTTTCATTAATAGGACGTAAGCTAGTCTTTTTTTTTAAATACTCAGTCACTTTGGTTTCCTCCAAGGATAAAAAAACCTAAAAAGACGCACAGTTAATCCGCTTCTCGCTTAATCCGACCCCGGTTAATCGGGGTTCTACTGTAAACGGTGGCCGTTAAATAAATTATATTTTTCTGGGTGTGTGACTAATAATTACACGTGCTAGCGCGTGTGTTCTTATCTCGAGAAAGTCAAAAAGAATACATTGCCAAAGAGGCGAAGACAAACCTTTCGGATACCATGTGTGCGCTCGCGCTTCGAAGAATTCCTGAAATATCCTTTTCCAACCGAGACACGAGCGCTCGTCTGCGTATTCTCCGTTCTTTACAATCGCCGCCAGTGTCCTCTCCATAAAATTGCTTGCGTAAAAGCAGCTTCGGCGACGCCGCATAGATATTTTCAAGAACGCCTCGGGCCTCGGAAGGGTGCGAGGCACAGTTAAGCGTCCACGGAAATATTTCCGCGCGAGACAAGTTCTTCTTGTCGAGACGAGAAGCCGGAGCAAGATGACGTTCCGGCAACACGACGGGGGTGGCGGAGTTTCCCCACCACCAGCAGACATGATTAAGCGGCGTGAAGCAAACGCTATTAATTCAACGCCGGTACCTACCAGCAAACTCCCCCCTCTCTCCCACCACGGCTTTCCAGTTTTCTCTGTGCTCCTCGCTCGTGAGCATCCGACCAGAGCGATGTTGGCCGTTGAAGTTTCACTGTGTTGCGTTGACTTGCTTCGCAGGCAGACACGAAGCAGGGGGCGCCGAGCCGAGCTTGCAATTCATCTCGGCGAAAGCTTTTCATACACATACATATATACATATAATACCTATAGAATATATTAGATAGATTCTGTACACTTGAATTGGGAAAGCTACAGATTTCATCTTGACGTTGGAAGGTTTGAAAGTTGGTAAAGACGCTGATGCTGATGTTGCGGATGAAGTCTATCAAATTTATGTCGGTTACATTGGGTTTTAATAATGTATTTCCTCGACGGGAGAATACTCCAAACGGGGAACACTCGGTGGATTCTTGGCGATGGTGCCAGTATATACAGGAAGTCATTAATTGTTCCGTAGGTCGTACCCGGGCGTTTCGGAGCTCTGTAATATGTACCGCGGAGATGGAGGAGTTACAAGGAACGCAATTAGGGCCAGTTGTCAACGCCTCGACGGCTTCGTTACCAGGGCGTGGATGCCATGCGTCTCGTTATACTTAATACTCTGCTCAAACAGGACTGAATCTTGACGAGTGACGCTCGGCGATGCCTCGTCGGTTCGTAGTAATTAATTGATTTGGTTATTAATTAAAATAGCTTGCAACGATCGTACATCTACCACCGTGTTCCGTTTCGTAGGGTTAACTTTGTAGCTCTCGCTGATCCCCCATACGTCGCCCAGGCACGGCTATTTGTTACGGTTATTGAGGCATTAATGAGACTCCATGACGATATCGTGTTTATTTTCGTTGTTCGATAAGAAATTACGTTTACGGAAAAGCTTCAAAGGGTTAAAAAAATAATGATTGAATTCATCGGGTTCGATGTTTATTTTTTTTTTAGATTTTGAGAGCAGCTTTTACAAATATCATAATATGATATTTGTATATGATAATATGATTTGATAATATGATATTTGCATTTACTTAATAATAAAATATTTGTACTGTTAACAAACCTATTAATCCCAAAACGTCTAGAAACGAGTTCGTGATAATATAACAAAAGATGTTTGCAAAATCAACAAGAAAAAAAATGTTGGCCGTGTGTTGGGAAGAAACGTGTATGTCTTTTTACAGTGTATTTTCAACTAATTTACTCGATGACGTTTCGATCTAATTTTAAACCTTCCCCAGAGGGTCCTAAAAATGATCTTCAAGCCCCCTGAGACTAATCCGAAGAGGTTCCAAAATAATATCCAAACTGTCGTAAAATAAATAACTCGTCCATTACAAACAAGAATACAAATTATAACGCTTCCTGTTTAATTTGCCAACCATTGCAGACTCAACGTTTAACCTGCGTGCAATATCGCTCCAGTTGGAAATGCCGTGAGTTTGCAGGTCTCGTCAAACGTTTCGATTACATACTCGGTTAATTCATGTCCAGCGCTATCGCGGGGCTTCTCCCAGTATCCCGTTACGTCGGAGTTGCGTATGTAATACCAGTACAACACGTACGTTGTGCGCATCTCGAGTGTCTCGTCCAACTCGCACCGCACCGATCGAAACTATAGACAGTTAATACTCTCTTTGGAAATCAAACAACGGTATATCTCCACCAGAGCTCGCGCGAACCAAGAATACACACATACGCGTGTATCTAGCGAAGTTCAAAGGTCCCGTTCTAAGTGGCACCGCCTCGAAGAGTCGCTGACGAGACCGGTAATTATCGCGCCACGTCTGCGATCGGCGTTGCGCACAGCTCGGCGGTGAAAAAAAATTTCGGAGTTTTTTCTCCCCGTCTCGAATGTCGACGGGTTCGTCGGGCACATCCTTCCTACCGCGTCTCGTCATGCGAACGAAATTCGCGGGGCCGAAGAGGGCGAGGGAAATCGGCCAACGAAACACCCGACCGAAGAAAAGGCGATCCCCGCATGGACGCGAAAGTACACGATTGCTCCGGTAAAACGATCGCACCGACGGAGGATCGAACAGACGCGGTGCGCAGCGGTGTACGTAACGCGAGAACTCTCAAGCAATAATGAGAAACTGTAATCATAAAGTACAGTGTAATATCGCTCGAAGCGACATTATTGCCGAGCCAATAAAAAAAGAGGCTCGGTGGAAAAGAGCGTGCGAGTTGCACCGGAGGGAAAGCTATATAGGCATGCGATAAAAATAATAACTACTCGCCACCGGTGACAGGGGGTTACAGTATTTTATTTTACTATCGCACGATTACCATAGTTGCGTGTATCGTGTGTGAGAACGTACATTGCACACGTCGATTTGCGTTTTTTTATCTATTATTTTTTTTCTTATTTTTTTTTTTTTCGTTACGAAATCCTTTCGATACTTATCGAGCCACCGTGCGTTTCGCCAAGGAGAGTCGAACGTCTCGGGAGGGATACGGCCGTACAGGCCATTATCACTATTATCAGAAGCGAGAGATTCCGCGAACCCGATTAATAGCTCCGCGGTTACAGATATCGCGGATGCGGTATTGACGCGAATAGATTCACGTTCGATCCGCACGAAGCAAGTGGTTGCTGTTTGAACGGACAGCTTGCGGAACTTGGCAACTGGGGTTCGCACCGATAATCTACAACTCCCAGGGCCATTACGGGTGTACAGATGGGCTTTGCTCTTTCTCGCGCACCGGACCAGTCCTCCGTAGCCAATTATTATCTCGCCACGAGGCCACCATTCGCAAACCACGAAGACGACCAATAAGACGCGTAAGAACCGGAGAGGAACTGCCATTAAGGCACGGGTACTAATAATAGTCTCCGTACTCGATCTTCGCCAGGCCGTCCTCTGCGGAACGCCGAGCTTGATAGCTTCTCGGTTCATTAGCGCTTTGCCATTTTCTCGACGTCTTTCCGAACGAACGATCGAGACACCTTTGACCTGATCACCGGAGGGGACTCGATGTTGCAGGCGCGAAAGGAGGTCCTGTCAGCGTGACGGATCACCGGATACACATCGCGCCCGATGATGCACGCTCTCGAAATAATTTTATGCGCTAAACGTACGCGCCGTCCAGTTACCTGACCAATAATCATTTAAAAAAACAAAAAAAATCCATCTTCGTTGCGACGTCATGGAGGTTGGAAAAAAAACACGGGAAGATCGCGGTCGCTTTCTTTACGACGGCGTTTTACGTATTCACGAATTTATATATTGGCCCCGGCGGCGCGATCGAGATCGCCGAATCGTGCGTATCGAATCGCTCGAGAACGAACGGAAAGCGCCCGGAGTCCACATGCCGCAAATTAAGGCCCGGTATCGAGCGGAGAGGACACTTTATTTTTTATTTCCTTGCTCGAACCGCCGTCGTCATTATTAGCTGGAACGATTGACCTCGTTACGTGACGATGCTATTAATTGATGGGATGGTTGTAACAGCCTTAAAAATAAAGCGAACGATGACAATCTTGGAATTTAGGGTCAAAGTTCTCGGAGAAAATGTGTTTCATGTGTTTTCTGTGAGATGTGCTTGGAATTGCAAGTAGATTCGACTGTGTTTGCCATTATTTAAATTGCTCATTCGAGCCTCGGTAATTATGTTATACTACGATCTATTATTCCACAAAATTGTACACATTGCGGTATTTGCGCAACAGTCGGGGTCCGTCTAGTGGCACGCACGGCTGGCCCATCATACAATTATCATATTCGCCAGTGAGCGCGCAGTGCTTTAATATAACATGTACGAAAACGATTGTGAATTTGGACAAAACAAGAAATCGTGAAACTTTGTGGACAAGAACAAAGATGTTTGATTAATTGTGCCATTTTTTACTTAATTATTGTCGAAACGCTACAGTTTTTGAAACTTATCGAGGCTCAATATTCATTCATATTGAATACCCTCGACACGTTCACACTTTTACACTTGGTACTTTTTTTTTAATCGCCGTAGAAAAATGTTCAGCGCGTTAGATCTGGGTTTTATCTGCGCTTCTCCGGACCCAATTGAAGTCTGACGCAACGTACTAAAATTTCTGCCAAGGCTATTCTTTTTTCAAACGTGAATCACTGCAATAGACGATGAGCCGGCCGTCGCGTGAATCAGTGTCCACTATCGATAATGATTATAACAACAATGATCATAATCATCATCACGGAGCAAGCGATTTCCAGAGCCCGGAAGGGTTTGTTCGAGGTTCATGCGAGGGTTTGGCCCGTATAGCTACCGAAATGGTATTATGGATTCCTCGTATTTACATAAAGGCGATTAGCATTCGTATAGTCACGGAATAATTGGCAGCGGCAACGACTGGCGCCCCCTGCGCTCAGCGCATGCCGCTCTAATAAACGTCCAAACTTCATCTAATTAGCGCCTGAACGCACTATAGAAGGGTGAAAGCAGAGCGAACCATCGCACCGTTTATTGACGCGTGTGTGCATCGAGAACGCAAACGCTAATTATTTCGACGGGAAGAGACAGTGCGCAACCAACAGCTCTCTCTTCCTCCCTCCTTCGTTCGCTATGTATACCTGACTTCCCTGTCGTTACATCTATTTGCCGATTCATCACGTAGCCAACGCTAAAGCTCCGGTTTTGAGCGGCTTTGATGCGCCAATTATACATATTGTTCTCTTCGCTCCACGATAAAGTATTAACGCAATTTATGTACAACTTCAATTAAACGCACCTTCGATTATCCTGATTTAGGGAAGCTACACATTTAATCACGCTGGACGACGATTTCGTGGATACCATCCATCGTGCAATCGCAGGATCCGAACCTAAACACATACACACACATGCATATATGTATATATCACCCGGTAAAATCATGAGATTCTTCTGAGCTTGGGAACTCGATCGAACTGTAATAGTTTAAACAGCACAGTAGACGTATTTATAGAGTCTAAAGGGGCGAGGGGTGGTGTGGAATAGAGCGTGACGTTAATTGAGAGACCTCGTAGAAAATGTAATCAAGCGACGGTGTGCACAGTGCTATGGCTTTTGCCCGCGAGGGACACACGCTTCCACTCGACTCGCAGCGGCAACAGCGGCGGCAGCAGCGATAATTAGGCGATACCGGAGGCTTGACAAATAGCGAAACAAACGAGCCACTGCAACACTCTCTTCATCCTCACTCGTTGATCCAGCGGTGCTTGCCCCCCTTTCCCGGCTTCTCCCCGTCCAATCCCAGAATTGAAAGCAACGAACGCTGCTCGCGGTTTGATTTTGCCTGGTTGGTGCCACGCACTCGCGCACCGCCGCCTCTCCGCGCTGTTATTCATAATTCGTGAAAGCTGCCACGTTTCCACGATAACACACGGCGAGCCCCGATAAAAACAGGTGGACCGTGAGCTGATATCCAGTTAAAATCTTGCCTCATATAATCGAAAGCTCATTTGATGCGATGCGCGCCAGGTTAACAATTGCCATGCGTGGTCGTTAGAGTGTAGTGCGTATGGCTCTGCGACACGGGTTTTCCATTGTCGCATCATAACGTTTCTCATGCGACGTTGTGCGGTCCGCGCGAAATCAACGATTTATTCATACCGTCCAACGCGAATGTAGCGTGTCTGTTTTTTTCGCATTTCGGCGATTATTGAAACCGGCTACGCGTCGACGTCGAAAAACTATTGTAAAACCATTCACCGGTACGACATTGTTCGCGAATAAATTCTCCCTGCGAAAACAATGCGCCTGTCCATGCGCCCCCCTGTGGTCGGCTAACGATGTCCGGACCGACGGTCCGAAGCCAACGCGCCGTTCGAGCCCCCCGCGCATTTTATGCCCGCAGAAACCTCTGGATTTCCGGTTTCCGAATACCAATAATCAGAGCACCGTTGCAGCGTGCGAACGGCGCGGAAATAATTTAAACGGGCGTCAGCGAGGGGCGATCAACGGGACCGTGAGCGAGAACAACGTACGCTCAGTTACCGCACCGGCCCATCCGCACGTATAACATACAGCTTTTTATCGTCGCTTCGTCTCACGCGCTAGGAGCTGTTACTATTACATTTCCTGTAAATCGCGCTTAAATGACTCTCTCTCCGCACAATAAAATTTCTGGTTGCCGACAGAGATATATAATTATGCAGATTCAAACACGAGAGAAATGTTAAGGCAGTGTTCATGTTTTGGAGGTAATTTTTTTAGGATAGAATACATTTTTTACTTTTTACATTTTGTTCGAATTTTTATTCTGCAGTTTTTTAAAAATAGCGACACGCTAAACTTTGATTACGACTTTTCCTATGTTTTTGGCTCTTCTAGGAGGTATAAAAAATAAAAATAAAAAAATGATTTCGACTCAATTCTGCTACCAACGTTAAAAAGCAATCTACTAAAGGTACATACCACGTCTGAGCTTAATCGGCGAATTTGTTATCGCAGTATCGTAGTTGCCGATTTGAAAAACATAGTTATGAGAAAACCGCGTTTAAAGTTTTTGTACCGTTTGATGAGGTTTAAATTTAATTATTGATACTATAACCACTCCGGTTCGATAAATGGCGTCGTCCCTCCTTTCTCGTAAAATTGATTTTCGTCAAATTGTGCTTCTCTTGTAGCAGGACTGCGGCTTTTGAGCCGGTTGACGTCCAAGCCCGATATCCATTATCCCGCAAAATAAATTCACTCACCTCTGCCGATTCCTAACAATCTCCTTGCCGCCACAATCAGCCGCTTGATCTCAAACGCTTTGCCGATGAACGGAGAAGAGTTTATATACTGGGTACCTCGCGTCCATTGTAATTGAATTTTGAAACGTATTCCGCCAGGGCTGGTTTTAGTAAGCAAAAAACTTCGTTTTTAACAGATTTTGCAAATAACAGACGCACTGATTGCAGCAAAAACCATATGAAAATTCAATATACAATAACCGAGTTGTACGTCAAGCGAAATTTTCGTGTCACCAGTTCTTCGCAAATTCGCTGCTGTTGCGCTTGTTAAATTTTTACTTGATTCCCCAGCATGCTGGTTGCCTCCACATTTTTTTTAAATCACTGAACTCCGACACGCGCGAGAAATATTCCATACCTTTCCTACTATTCATTTTGCTTTAGTATTTCCTTGTCTACTTCGTTCGGAGGTTGAGACGAAGCTAAATTCAATACAGTACCAAGCGATATTCCAGCAGCTCAAAACCGAACAATGACGCATCCAGACGCATAGGGACAAATATTTCGAATGACTGGTTTATCGTTATGGTGCTTCGGAATAATAAGGACGCGCGGTCCCTTCTCAGCAGGAGCGCGCAGCTGGTTTTCGGCCGCACTTTTTATAATTTCTATAACTCAGCTAATTTAATGAGTATCACTATACGGTTTTAACAGACATATTTAGGAAGCTCTAAAGTATAATAAAATCTGAAAAATCCGAAATTCGAAAAATTCGAGTTTTAAAGAAAATCAAATTATCAGCGACTTCTCTCTGATGGATGAAGGCATGTTGAGGATCCCAAAAAAATTATTAGTTTTCCTTACCAACTGAGATGATTTGCTGTTGCCCTGAATATCACGCGGATATCAGAGACGCCGATATTACGATTTGCAGCCTCTGTTTTGGTCCATTCCGGCAACTAGGTGAAACCTCGAACTGAGATAATTAAAAATCTCCTCATGTGTATCGCAACTTTCCTACATACCCAGTTCCTATCTTAGCGAATTCGTTTTGGACGACCCTGAAACTTTGACTCTCGTCTCTCGCCTCTCGCAACGGTTCATTAATCTACACTTTCAAATACCTCAACCATCATCCCTCGCCATGAACCGGGCAAACTTCTGACAGTTTCACCGCGCGTCGGATGACACTCGTGACACACTTCAGCATGCGTGACGTACGGTTTTAATTTCGCTTTGTTGCACAGTCGATGTTGTTCAGCCGCTTGCACAAGCAAAAAAAAAACCCATATTGAACCTGTGTAATCAGACCGTTCGATTCCCGTTAACTCCACGTAGTGAGAATGGGGTGTCAAAGACTTCGAAACTCACGATTTGTGCGAGTTTCCCTCTGGTTGCGCCCTCACGAGGTGCGCCCTGTACAACTCGATAGCGCCGAAAGCTTTGTGCCTTTACTATGTAGAGCACCTTCACATTCTCTCGGTTCATTTCGTATACGCTCGAATCAGAAAACTTTATTCAATTTGCACCAATCGAGACACCTACGCCGTGCTCGTCATCGAACCTCCGAACAGCTACATTCTTTGCGTCTTACACGCGTGCTTGCATTTTCAGAGCTCCTCGAAGCTTCATTCCCGTTTTCAGCGACGTATCCGATAACGTTACCTGCACTTCGCACCTTTCAAACCCGGTCCTCTTCGCTCCTCAACTTCCTCGACTCCGTGACCTCAGCATGGCTGTGCGAAAGTTAATTCCTACACTCGAGAGAGACGGGATAAATTTTCGCCTGTAGTCTCGTTAATGCGGCGAGAAGCCTCTCGCGAGAGTTCGGCGCCTTCCGAAACTCCCGGACAGCGAGAAGGATCTCCTCTACGTGGTCACGACGAGGAGTCGTAAAGTTGCCGTCGTCCTCTCTATCGGGGATATCTACTGCCGGGTGTCAGGAAGCGCACCGGCAGCTCGGAAAGCACACGCCGAGAGAGTTTTACAGCGCCGGTAGAACCCGTCCGTAATCAGCGGACAGGCAGAATAGTATAGGAGGTATGTGTCGTACGCGTATATCTATATATTTAGTATGGAGGATAAAGTCGGACGTATGGTATCGGTCGGGGAGATATGGCTCTGGCGCGCTGAACGACGGATCCGCAAGCATTAAAAGTCGCCGGTGGCGGTGGGCTAGCAGTGGGTACCCATACGAGCTCTCCGCCGCACTCGGTGATTTATGCCGAGACGTTTACGGTTTGTGTAATTTAATTGTCCAGATGGGACGTAAAGATCCGCCGGGCGATATTCCTCCGGGTTGCTATAAGGGCAGGCGCTCACCTGTGCTCGCGCTCGCCCATAATTTCCGGAGTCCCGGGAGAACGCAATAATAACACGTGCATGCGGCGTGTAGCGAGCGGGCATATAATAGGTGAACCAAATCGGCTATAAGCTTCCTCGTGGCAGCTGTTTGACCTTTTCCGAAAGCTTTAACGTTTATACCGGATGCGAGAGATAACGCTCGAGAAGGAACTGTCGAGAGTCATCTTTAGAGCCCCACGAAGTGAGTCCCGCGGAGATATAAACCCGGGCAGCCGTGACGAAGTTCTCCGCCTAGCTTCTCCGAGATCAATCTTGAGATTGATCTTGGAGGAGCAAGGGTCTCTCGGATGCATAGTAAACTTCTTCGGAAGAAACGAGTAAATGGTGGATGCGCCAGTCGATTCGTGGTTTGCACGAAGGGGGTAAAGCCGCTATCGTAGGTGCACGTCTGCGCTGAGTGAGAACGGGCCACCTACTCTGAGTTACGACTCTACAGCAGTAAATAAAAGGCGCCGAGTCGTCGTCGTCGTCGGCGACGCTGCTTCGGGATCCGCTTTTCACGCGACCTGCTCTCTCGCTTAGAGCCTGCTCGACTGCGCTCACTCTCTTTCCTTTCTATCTTTCCACCTTCACCCAACGCCTGACAATGAATCCTTGTCTCGGCCTCTCGCCTGGCAAACGCTGAAAAATAAAGTAAAACGTGAAGCAAAAAAAATACGACTCCGCAGAACGCGCCAGTTCGTTCGCCAACCTACCTTCACCGAGTTCTCTCGCGCCATCCGCATCCTCCACGCGAAAGAGGAACTCCTCCATCTGCGGTCTCTTTTATCTTATACCCGTTTTCCCCTTACTCGGGAGCTTAGCAAACTGAACCGCGGGAGGAGCACAGGGTTTTCCATTCGACAGCTGGTACTTATATTTTCGACTTTGGTGTGGGTTTTTGTTTTGTTTTTTCATTTCCGCGCGAATAGTTTCTCTTCTGTTCGTCGAGGGAAATAAGTCGAGTGGATCTTCATTTTTTACGAATGTTTCCCGGAAATTGTTTTTCGTACAAAAGATTACATTTGGGATAACGAGAATCACGGACGCTCTTGAAGAGTATTCGGATACTTTGTAAATGTTGCAATACCCTTAGTACGTGGTACTATTTTAATAGGAATGGTTAGTATTAAGGGCACGTGAACGATGTACCACGTGACATATGAGTGCGAGAGCGATAGGGTAAAAGTGGTGAATATGGCCCACCTCGATTAACACGTAAATCATTGATATATGGACCGGGCCATATTCCCCACTATATGCATTTTTCGAATCAATGCCATTTAAACTCGATTGACGTTTCGGACAAAACGGAAGCATTATTTCGTTTTATCCGCGGATTAAATTGTGCATCCGCTAATGGTTTTCTTTTTCCCGAAAAGTCTACGATCTCTGAATCACATTCATTACAGATTTTGGTTACCAACTGAATCGTTTCACATGTCCTTAAAATGTTTATAGTGTTAGATGGCAAAAAATATTCCTGTCGAATTCGTTCGGTGTGGAGATGGTAGAGAAGATTTCACGAAAGGTTTAACGACGAAGGGTCGAGAGACGCGAATGGAAAGACAAATAAGGGTGGATGACCTGTCCCGTGGCAGCTTACTCGCATCTATCTCGCCGTGCAGTGTCAACAACCTTCCGTCCTATTCGCCCATCGTCCGGATCCAACGGGTTGACATCGGATATGCAAATCTCGGTCTGGACCGGTCTGGCCCGCGTTCTTCTCTCACCCCCTGCCTTCCAATCAAAAACCCACGGCAAGCCATTTCGTGCTCGGACAATCCGCTTCTTCGCTCAGATCAAAATAACTGAGAAATTTTACATCGTATGGTGATCCGCAAAAAAACATTTTCCCACTGACCATTCAACGGACAACTATGCGTGATTCGTAGTCGGCACGTAGCGGAGCCCCCGCACGGTTGGACCAGTTGAATGAATGGAGAACTTTTATTTCTCAGTAATTCGACGAGACTCGGTGCAGTGGGTTGGGTTGTTTATCTGGGATCGAAAAGGAGCATCACTCAAACTGTTAGACCAAAAACGTGAGGATATCTCAGCGTCCTGAATCTTCCATTTATAAAACTGCCCAGGTGGGATTCTGCAGTGACTGGAGAAACGGCACATCGTTTCGGTTTCACACTGGCTGACGTAAGCCACACCGCTATATCGGCCCTTCTCCGGCCAGTGTAGGCAGTCAAAGCGAAGCCAACGATATTCTGAGTACCAATAAGCATTGGATGTTACTACACCACTGCTTGGCAGAGACATTTTTTTTAATCTCTGTGACGTCATTTCCGGTTTGAAAATCTCACTTTTCACTCCGGAATCTCACTTCCAGTATGAAAATCCGTTTTTAACCGAAAGAGATGTCATACCGGAAATATCTCACTTCTGGTTGAAAGATGAGATTTTCAAACCGGAAGTGACGTTACAGAGAACATATGTTATTTTTTCTGGAATGTATCTTGAACGCAGTCAGTGACAAAACCGTGTAAATTAAGCAACACCGGAAAGTGGGTAAACGTGCGTGATCCATCTCAAATGTATTTAAAGTGAATCATGGTTTGCGAATAATATTAGCAGACCATACCCGGATCTGGCGAATACCGGCTTGCACCCAAAAAAATCATTTATTTGACGGCCACCGTTTATTTGGTTTAAGTAAAATATTTATTTGATTTAAACATATATTTATTTCATTTAAATAACTATTTACTTAATTAAAATAAATATTTATTAAAATCAAATAAACATTTTACTTAAAAGATATGAACGATGGCCGTCAAATAATCTTTTTCTCTGGGTGTGATCGCTGCGGAGCTACAAGACCCGCGGTTAAATCTGACCTGGGTGGGACGATCCAAGCCTTAAATGGGTCCATTGGTAACAAACATCGGTGGACCTCACTTCAAACATTCGAGTACATCGTTATCGGAGTATTTCGAGCATTTCATCTTGAGCGATGCAACGATGACGTTTATCCCCTAAAAAAACACAAAATATGGCAATAAGAAACTCCCCGACACCAAACTCTCGCAACAAGACTCACCATACCACGCCCGGAAAGTTACGACGAACTTTATTATGATTCCAGAACCCGCAAGTTCAAGCCCTCGCGCACACATCAAGTCGGATATCGCTACTCGACGTTCTATTATGCATGAGCATCACCGGCGAGAGAGTTGCCGCCGGACCGTTAACGCGTTGAACTGCCTACGTCAATGTTCCCGGTCGCGCTCGTTCAACAGCTCGCGTACGCGGAGAGGCGCGTTTTCATTCACTCACGTGCGTGGCCGGTCTCTCCCGCGAAGCCCGGCGGTCCATTCACGGATAGAGGGTCCCTCGTGGGCGGACATAGTCCGAGAGCAACCACTCTCGGACCACTCTCACCGAGCACGCGAGAGCATCGTATTCTCTCCGTTTCTTTTTTCCTTTCTTCGTTTTTTTTCCTCTTCCTTCATTCATGACTGAATTTACACGACGCTCTCGTCTGGTTCTCACTCCCGTCTATCGGTCGCGAGAGAACGGAAGACACAAGATCTCATTCTTCCCTTCCATCTAGTCTCGCTCCTCGACCTCCCGTCCTCTTACGCGTGAATTTTTATCCGTATTTTCTCATGACCCCAAGCCAGGTGAAGTGCCTCTCCGGCCGGGCCGGAGGGAACATCGCTCGCGGCTATTTAATTCCCATGTACCAGGAAGGATCCATCCTCCACGCGCGTACGTCATCTCGCGCGTGCTGGAATGCTTTATCCCGATGGTTATCCGCTGAATATTACAAGAAGCGTCGATAACGTACCCCAGCGGCGCACGTATTATCGATAAATTAAATCGGCGCTCGAAGCGTCGTCGTACGAATTCATCCAGTCCCACCCGTTATCGGGCGTATCCGCTGCAAGTGGTGTTATCGAGTGAATCGACGTTCGCACGTTGCGCGATGAGTGAGACGGCGAGAGGCGATGCGCGGAGAAATCCCGGATCGCCGTTGCTGTGTTTCGCTCGTGGGCGAGCTTCGTCGAAGATCCAGCTGGTTTGTGCACCGAGATGCCATGCCGGGACTCTCCCGATATCGAGTATCTCGATCTCGGCAATGCGGGCAATAGTGCTCGAGAGATCGCGTCCGGGGCGTCGGGTGTACTTGCCGGCTCTTCGGGGTCTCGAGATACTCAACGTTAGGATAATGGGCCTTATCTACTTCGCATAACCCGCCGGGGGAGTGATGAGAAACCGCTCCATCGAGAGACAGAGATAACTTAACGGGCGCCGTTTATCCGTCTTCCTCGCGGTCCTCCGCCTTCGCACCATCCCGGGACGAGGAAATCGGATGATGTTGTCCTGTTCGGGCACGACCGGCAACGGCAGTCGGTATCGGGTATAATCCGCGTCATATGGGAGTCCCAGCTCCGCTCCCGCAGGAACACGTCAACCTATGTGCTCCGAGCGAGGCACGACATCTCCTCGTTTCCCTCGTGACGTTAAGTTCCGGGAACCGAGCCCGGAACACACGCCAGCGAGACGACTGTTCACTCGTAATGCGAGTCCTGTTTGTACGGTGAAACCAGCCATGTAATGAAACCTCGGGGGGCATCGGTGCCGCCTCGACGTTGGATCAGCTCGCTCTCCTCGCCCGATGCGGCTAAGGGCGAGAGGGCCAGTCACCGTCACGCTCCTCGCTTCACATACAACACCGGACGGAAGCTTCGGGGTAGCTACAGACCCCAAAGTGAAACGTGGTCAGCCCCTGACGCCATCAAGACCAGCTTGCCACCACCGTGGACGCAACGCATTTCGTATGTTTAACCCCGGACGTTGGTCGATACATGCACAGATTAGCTTTACTCAATTAATTCGCTTCGATGATTCGAATAAATTGGAGCGAAGCGTCTGGGAATCCTGTTTAGGGTTGGTAAACGAGAATTGCCTAAGTGGCGTCTAAGTTCGAACTGGGCGATGTTTCAGCGATAAAAATTGAAGAGGTGCTGCTGGCTCTTTGATAAACAATTGTAGGTCGAGTGTCACTCGTTGAGGATCTATCAGAGCAGAAGCTCCTCGATTTCTATGGTTTACTCCTCTCTGCGTTCCAACATTCACGCCGGCCCGACATAGGTGACTCTGCCCATGATCTGGATACCGTCAACAAAATGACGCGTGCAGTTTTCGATAAAATGCAAAAATCAGATAAACTTGGAACGGATCAAAAGAGCCGCAGGTCAAAATCAGTTTTTATAAAGCCATAACGTATATAGAGCATAGCGACGCGTATGCAGATTACCGCGAGGTACATCGGGGCGTAGATATCCGATGATAGGCGGTACACACGACGCACGATTTAGAGGGAATGCGAAAATTGGAGTGATAAGGTGAAAAATGGGAGAGTGTGAACCCGGAGGGGTTCAACAACATCCCGTCGAAGCTAATCCCATCGGTGTCGGTGGCACACTTTATTCGCCGTTCATTGATATGTAAAAGGCCGGTAATTTTGTCATAGCCACAGGTATAACTACGGATACTCGGGGTTCGCATCGACAATGGAATTGCCGGGGTCATCGCTGTTTCCTACTGGAATTCTCCGCTATCGCTATTTTCGCAGCAACCCTCACTAACGCGAGGCGAGAAACGGAAAAACATTTTCCATGTAAACCCACCCGCGGCTGTACCGTTGGTTGCTGTGCGGGTATGAGAGTTATAAACTTTCCCGATGACTTTCATATTCAACCAGGCTTCGGCGGGAGTGACGGTTCGGTTTATTTGTTTGTTTGGGAAAATCAATTTTCAACCCCCTTGTTTTGTACAAGGTACGACAGCCAGCTATAACGTTCCCAATTCATTTTATCGGTATCAATGCCAAACATTTCACAAAACTTGAGCCGTTGGGGGAGGAGGTTCAAGTTGCAAAGAGTATTTCGGGGTGTGCGCCACAAATATGAGCTTGAACCGAGAGATGAGAGAGCCCGGAGGCGGTGTTGGGGATTTTATCGTGAAAAATTGATTTCCCGTCGGAAGTGGCCGGGAATATACCTGCTGCGACGTCGTTCGATTCCTTTGATCGGTTGCCTGCCATCGGGTCAAAAGAGTGAGATTGCGAGAGGCCACGACGTCTCTACTCTTCCTGCTCATATACACACAGTTGAAACGCCCATGTGTATGCACCGGGCGCGCTCCAGATCTTTTGATCGATGCCCTTTGCCGCTGCTACTCGCCTATGATGGATTCGGTATATCGGGACATCGGCATATTTCCGCGTTGCAAAAGTCCGATGTTTCGTCGATTCTCCTCTCATATTCTCCGCAAACAAACCCCCCCCCCCCGAGTCTTAAATTCACGCGAAGAAAGAAAAGCTCCGGGGCACAATCTCGTGTACATTCGACTCGGCGGAGAGAATAGCTGTACGGAATTCACTGTGCGGTTTTCTCATCGATAAAAACCTATTCTCTTTGTGACTGGAAAGAAATTGCTTCGCCAGATGCATTTAAAAAAATATATTATCGACATTTATTTTACTGTCTTTCGGCATTGAAGAGAGGTTTACTCTTTACAATGTTTCTATTTTTTCTGTGTTAATACATATATTTTACAATATTTCTTTACGCATCGTTATTGCATTTCTGTCGTTTCGTCAAAATTGCCTTCATTCACATTATCTCTTTTTCTGCGCTCAATACCTCTATCAAACTTACTTCGGGTTGGAATTCCTCATCACACGTTTCTGTCACGTTGCAATGTGTCTATTTGTGAATTGCAGAGCCTTCATAATTAATCTTCCTGCCTTTCCCATTATCTCATCGCTCTTTCCACTTTTCCGCATCTAAAAAAATATTGTCATTGCACGAAATTGAATTAATCACAGGGTTTCGAGAAAGACAGTTGGTAGCTAATACAATTGGCTCCCCGGGGTTGTAAAACAAGAGAGGAGGCGTCACAATGACGAAAAACAAAGTAAAACAAGCGGGCTTCGGGGAGTGAAGAGACGGGGTTGACAATGAATGCGAAGAAATGTTGCCGAGCGGCGCCCTATCGTCGGGAGGCACCCACGAGCTTTTTAACGACACTCGTATCTGGCCCTGCCCGGTATCAAAAGCGCCGGAGCAAGCAACAGCCACATAGCCAAGGGGAAGAGCAGCCCCGGGCACCCGGGCGTTTTGTTTGCTATAAAGAGGCGTTTCATTGTGCGTTAAAATTGAATGGAGATCCACGCGCGTTTGTTCATTGTTTTCTCCGGGTACAGTCTAGGCTCTCCGGTGTGTTCGTGCCACACCCGAAGGACGGCAGGGATGGTGTTCGAGGCGCAACGACGCGACGCTCGACGCGACCTTTGCGTCTGCATTTTCACTGTCTCCTCAAAGCTGTCGCGCCGAGAGACTCGGTGTTGCTTCTCATTAACGAGATTTTCGGTTGAACGATCGCGGAAATTCAAAGGCTAAAAAAAGAAGGTAATCAAAAATGGTCTTTCACAAATGCGGAGGATGTTGAACCCTCGTACCATTGTCTTCTCGAAGAACCCACCGAGAGGCACTCGTGCAGTTTCTACTGTCTCGTTATACACCCAGTATGCGAAGAGACAATCCATTGTCAACCAAAAAAATTTCGATTCACACGATGGTTTGAATACATTTTCCCAAATTTGTATGTCGTGTCTGTCTGTCGTGATACCAATTCATGACAGTACACTGAGAAAAAAAATGGTTGGATTAACCAAAAGTCGCGGTGACATACGTTCAAAGCTGTTATTTGTTTGACACAAATAAAGCATTGTTTCGTTAAACGTTTATTTGCATTTTATTCAAAATTTGTCGATTGACATAAACATTTTTGTTGTCCACCGACGAAAAGGTTTGGTACTATCAAACTAAGCTGCGGTTGCGAGTGGCGAAATAAATATTGGGTCGATTGAACAAAAGGTTTGTTAAATTCAAGTAACTATTTGTTGGAGCAACTAAATATTCGGTCAAACAACTAAATTTTCGTTCAATCGCCCTAATATTTCGTACGCCACCCGCAACCGCACTTTAGTGTGATATTATCGAACCTTCTTTTCGGTGTATCAACCAAAGACATCTTTGTACTTATGTCACCGCGCATTTGCTTGATCCAACACTTTTTTTTCCTCAGCGCAGACTCTGCAATTGTTCCGAAGTAACACTGGCGAAAATTGAGGCAAGATCGGAGTTAAAAATATCCTGCTGGTTTTCGATAAATCTCATCGGTCGAACAAGCGATCGGGTAACCGCACAGAGGATATCGGAGTGTATATACGTAAGCCTATCCGGATGAACATTTTTTTTTTAAATACTTTTTACGGGACTTTGGCTGGTATACATGCACCGCGCGTTGCACCTTCGGCATTAGTGGTAGTCGCCGGTATGCAGATCTCGTGTTCGCAGATGGATTTAAGTGCCGCGTAATTCAGACCGGGCTTCTTGCCCTCTTGGAACCCACGACCGAGGGCGTCCCTCTTCCTCTTTATCTCCCACACTCGGGCATGAGCGCTCCCTTAGCGCTCTCTCGCTGGATTCAGGTTCTTCCTCGCAAATTCTCCCATCGCTTAAAGCCCCTTCGCCAACCTTCTCTTGTCTTCCCTGCTGGTTCGGCGTTCTCTCCCTCCTATCGGCTCTTCGCACTCTCGTCCCGGCAAATCAAACAACAGGCGCATCTTTCCGTCTTCCGGAATATTAAACCAGAGATGAAATTTAAAAAAAATCATCCAATCAAATTATTCTTCTCCATTGAAATACCTACGCCTTTCTGAGCTTGAGCCTCAAAGGTCTGTCGGGGAGTAAGTAAACGAGCATCACCGCCGGCAATCTGCGGGCCAAGTTCGGAGTCAAACTACCCTCAGCTTGCCGTACATGCTCACCCTCTCCGTGCGCCGTCGCCGAGAAGTTTTTGAACTCTCGAAACTGCTTGCGAAGACGAGACGAAGAGACGAAGTGAGTTACTTGATAGGAAGCTCGGGGCTAACGCGAGATGTCTCGACCTTTGAATGTCGCTGGTAGCAAGTTAATACTCCAGGGATAACACACATCGCAGTAGCAAACGTCCCATATCCTTCGTATCTCTCGAACGTCGGGAGCAAGCGATTCGGCAAGGGTAAGGTCTCGTGCCTCCGTAACGTACCTCGATGCACACGAATGTCTTGTCTTTCGCTTCAGCCGGTGCTTCTGCTATTCGCATTGACGTTTCCGGGAAAGCTCATGGTACGAGATTTCACTATTCAGCCTGGAGCGACAGGCGCGGCTTCCGGAAGGTCTCTCGAGAATCCTTCGTCCCTCGAGGAAGGGAATCGCGTCAAACCCCGAAACTTATTTGCATAAACACTTCGACACAGTTTCGGTATAATCGTACTTAATGATTGGTGAATTTCTGAAGGTGGAAGATCGTTAACTTCGGTAATGACAAAGCTTACATTAAGCTCCCAATTTTACACCTTGTTGGCTACAGCCTACGATCAATTTGCCGTGTAATTTAATTAACGTCGAAGCGACAATCAACTCGCTTCGATGAATCCAGTTGGAAACCTCTTGGAGCCGTCGGTCGATAGATGAGATGGATGAGAGGAATACCAGCGAGGTCGTTTTAAAGAAATGCGACAATAAAGTCAAGATGAGTCTGGACTTCTGGGGAGGGTTTTCACCGTCGGCGTTTCCACCAGTTGCCGAGGTATTCGTCTGACACTCCACCCGGTATCCGCCAGACGTCGGTATTGAGCCGGAGCCAAGTATCGACTCGACAAAAAAATGTTATCTCTGCGCCTGTATCGGGCACACTATTGGAGCCCGTGCTCTATTCCGTATATTCATGATCTGTAAATATTCTTCGGCGACCATGAATCTGTTCGGGCCGACTCCAGTGCTCTTTTGGTCCAATCCGAACACATTTGTCATGTATCACACACGTTCTTTTACACAGTAAAAAAGATTTGTACATTTAACAAAGTTTTTTGTTCCACAAAACGTCCACAATTATTTTGTTGTTAATTTTTCAAAATATATTTGTAAAGTTGAACGACATTTTTGTACAATTCATAAGATTTTTTGGTAAAATGAACAAGAAAAGAATTGTGGACGTTTGTGGACAAGAAACGTTGGTACCTATTTTACTGTGTACCCACTTCTCTGTGTTCATTAATTAACACGTTTCTGTCACTGAGACTGTATTCGAGATACGTTCCAAAGAAAAATACCAAGTTTTCTCTGTAACCTCACTTCCGGTTCGAAAATCTCGTGTTTCAACCGGAAATGACGTCGCACGGGAAAATGTCACATCCGGGTTCAAAATCTCACTTTTCAACTAAAAGTGATACCGAAAACATGTCACTTCCGGTCGGATAAAAAAGATTTTCAAACCGAAAGTGACGTATTTGGCACAGCTTCGGCCGTTGTTCGCCCAATGTCGGTGAGTACCGGTCCTGCGTGTCATTTCCACTGGGGTACAGTCGTCCCAGTGGGGCACTTGGTAGACTCACGTAACGGATATACAACCGGTCTATCGTAGACCAGATTTCCTTTACATGGTCAACAATGCAGCAGTCACTTTTTGAAAGAAAAAATTGAAGGAGAAGAAAGAGCCGATACATTTTGGCACTGGATAAGTCGGAGCATCGGAGCATGTGTGCCACGATAAAGGGACAGTCGAGAAGAACAGAAAAAAAAGAGATAAAGATAAAGTTTTTCACCAATATGATGGGGGCCCCGACGGAGGACGACGTGCCAGCCGAGAAACAGGATTTTTCTCCTTCCCAGCGAGAAATCGTCCGTTTGCGGCATGCCTCGGAGCGATATAGGATTTTATTACTGTGCCGTGACCCGAGCTGACGACGACAACGACACCGACGTTCCCCACCGGTTTTCTCGCGGCTTCCTAACTGTGCGATATAGTATTATATATACCACAAGGCCAAAGCCTTATCCGGCTTCGTCCCCACGGGGATCTTCCCCCTGCGCACTTGTAACCCGGTACTCTGCGCGCTTCCCGGCGGCTCAAACGAACTCTCCTCGCCGTCGAATGATCGGAATCAAAGTATCCGAGAGCATCGACCCGTACATTATACGTGTATACCGTTCCGCCTCCGAGGGTCTCCCGTGATTCTTCCAGAATCGCAGAAGAATATCTCCGACCGGCGGAATATAATCCAGTCTCGAAAAGGGTTTACTTTTTAATTCATTTCCCTCGTACCTACAGGAACGACTCGGCATCAGCTGCGGATGAAAGATCTTCGCCCAAAATCTATAACAGCAGCGGTCATAAATCATCACCGGTTTCCACCGTGAACTTGTGACAGGATAGATCGAATCTGCTGAATTCGCTGATTACCATCTAATGACCACTCAATCCTACATCGCCCGAATACGAAGTGTAATTCGAACCTTCGTCCCGTCCCTAATTGCCTGTCTTCCATCATTATGAATCACATAACTTCCGTGGAAATTCTACGGAATCGACAACGGCATTTTTATATAATTGCAACCAATGGATCAGGAACTCGAGCGTCGGCTTATGAACCAGCGCTGTGTTTTGACGAGCTCCTCTCTCGATGTTTGAACTCGGAAATAGAAGCACGAACCGGCGTTAACTAAACGTTTGCGAAGAGTCGGTCGGAACTTCGAGAGGGTTTATGCGGAACCTCGCATCGCCGAATGGGCTCGGCTTCTCGGATAGTCGAGTCAGAGAGGTTGGAACGAGCCTTCGGGTGAGGGATGGAAGTGAATTGGCTCAAAATATTCCGACGTACAGAGGTCCCGCGTATATTGAATTCGAGAGCTTTGCATACCTCATGCCCAATATTCTCTAATGGTGTGCGTCTTTTAGCATTGATCGGAGAAGGGTAGAGTGGTGAATATGGGCCGGGGTTGTAAGGTGCGTATTTACACAAATGCAGATTTAAAAATAAATGTAAAACGTCGTTCATATTACTTGCATCGATAACAGCGAGGAATTTCACGTGTTGAACATTGCTCCCGTTGATATGGATCATTATTTAATCTTACGTTTAAGTTACGATAGTGAGTTGTTTCCATACACCCGCAAAAATAATTTATTTAACGGCCACCGTTTATTTTACTTAAAACAAAATAAACGGTGGCCGTCAAATACATTATTTTTCGGGGTGTAGAAAGCCTCAGTGAGACATTTATAGGTAAGGTCCATTATGATTCGTCTCCATTGGTCCATATTACCAAGCATACAAAAAAAGCACGTAAGATAACAAAAATCCTAAGAATTCATTGCCAGGCGTTTATAAACTTTGAGCCTTTCGGGTACGTATTCCCTCTACCGAAATGGGATTTACCGCCGGCTATACGAGATACATGGCCAAACTTTTCAGTGGTCCATATTCACCACTTTTACCCTATACGCCAGATAATATTTTATAGCCAGCTCCGAGAACGAGAATTCCCGTGCGCCCATCTTGCTTCACCAGACGGCTGATCTTAACAGCTGTAGGAACTGCGAATCTCCCCATCTATCTCCGTAAGATGATCGAGCGGGACGGAATAATCGAATTCCACGTTAAACATCATAATGCGAGGCTGCATAACATCGTTCCAGGTTTTTACGCTACGAAACGCGTTCCCTCACCGAGTTTTCGAAGCATGCCGCGAGGTCTCGCAGCTCCTCGGAATACTAAGTAGTAACGGCGCATAAATATCAGACGAATCTCGGCTATTCGCGCTTCTACGTGCGAACAAACTTTTATACATGCATGGCCATCGGCGGATAAATTTTTCTATTTTTTTCCCCCTTTATTTATTCTCGCTACCAACTTACCCACATTTTTACATCCCGTCGAATAGTGCGAAATATTTTTCGCCGAGAATGAAATTTGCGATTCGATATGCGTCTAGGGGTAGGGGAAGTGAGTCTCGGGCACGAGCTTTTACCGGTGGAACGCTCGGCGCGCGGGCGAAACGGCAGCCTCGCGAAAGTCCCTTGGCCGTAGCCACCGTCGGCGAGAATGTCGACAGGTGGGCTCCGCGAGTGCAGCTACCGCAGCCTCGGCTGCTGCATAATGCAAAGACGCCGGCGCTACGCCACGGCTATCGTCGTCGTGCTCCTCTTTCGTCGGTAGGCGAACGGTGCCCGTCTACGCCTCCGCGGGCGAGGGAGAGAGCCCTGCGGGCTTTCGCCGGCGGCTTTTCTCGGCCTCGTACCTCGACTGCGCGAGATCCGAGGAAAATCTCGCGGAGCTCCTGCCGGCAACATCGGCGCACACCGCTGCACACTCGCTTTTTGTTTTTCTTTCATTCCGCAAACAGGCCGGATGGCTCGAACTGACGAGAGACGAGCCATTGGTTACTCAGCCTCGGTTCTGCACCCTCCGGTCTCCACGGGAAAGCTTTGCGGTTGCCGTCCGGTGCGGTTAACATGACGTTCTGCTAACTCCCTCTCTATTCACCTCTCTCTCTCCAAACGAACCGGCTTTATCGTCGTTTTGTCAGTCGCTGAATCCCTTCGAGACGCAGGATTTCCTCTGCTAGGACTGTTCTAATCAAGTCGCCCCATTGCACCATGTGCAAATATACGTGCTAAGGTGGGTGTGTATAGATGTGTATATATATAGGGGAGAGCGGGGCAAAATGGGGCAACGGGGCAAAACGGGGTTTTTGGGCAAAACTAAATTTTCCAATAATTTTTAGATCGGACAAGGTGGCAAAACTGGGCAGAAAAGCCTGATGTATCCGATAGG